>PVJC01036632.1:0-17657 GCA_004026665.1 Murina feae | reverse complement strand
CATAGCTAAAATTTGGAAACAGCCTAAGTGCCCATCAGCAGATGAATGGATTAGAAAACAGTGGTACATCTACACAATGGAATACTATGCTGCTGTAAAAAGGAAGGAGTTCTTAGCATTTGCAGGAGTATGGATGGGGCTGGAGAACATAATGCTAAGTGAAATAAGCCAGTCAATGAAAGAAAAATACCACATGTACTCACTCATCTATGGATAATAATAACCATTATAAACTGGTGAACAAAAATGGATACAGAGGCAGAGCAGCATCAAACAGACTGTCTAATTACAGCAACAAGGACAGGAACATTGGTGGGGGGGGTAACAGATCAGCCAAGGGACTTTTGGTGCATGCATTTAAGCATAAATAATGGACACAAAACACTGGGGGGTAGGGGAGGCGGGCGGAAGGGCAGGGGAAAAAAGAGATATATGTACTAATCTTTGTAAAACTGTATGTAATAAAAAAAAAACAAACAAAAAAATAAATAAATAAATTTTGTTAAGGAAACTTTATGAAAACGATAATTTTTTAAAGTATATTTTTATTGACTTCAGAGATGCAGAGAGAGGGAGAGAGACAAACATCAATGATGATATACAATCATTGATCAGCTACCAGGGATGAGCCTGCAACCCGGTCTGCCCTTGACAGGAATCAAATCTGGGACCCTTCAGTCTGCAGGCTGACGCTCTATCCACTGAGCCAAATAGGCTAGGGCATGAAACAGACTTTTACACCACCTTTATAGTAATTTTACAGGTATTCAGAAAAAGAAAAGACAAAAAGGAAAAAAAGCTGAGTTAGAAAACTCAGTTCATAACCATATTTTCATAGAGTAAGTAAGGGGAAATGCAGACATCTATTAAACTAATTTAAAATTTCATGAGCATGGATATGCCAACCAGAATTTATGATGTTATGGCTCATATGCTGAAGTTAGTGACTCTCCACTTCTCTTTTGCCACAACCTGGAATTATTTGGAACTACGAGCCCAATTAGGATGGGTAACTGCAGGTATATCTGTTGTGTGTGTGCCCAGTTCAGCAAGATTCTTAGGCTCCCAAAGGCAATCTGAATATTCCTGTCAACTCAGGTGTTCTCCCTCCATCCAGTCCCATCCAGCACTACCACTTGCTTAAATAAACAGAGGAGGCCAGACCCTCTGAAATCTTGGTGGTCTCACTTTTGTAAAGTGAGGAAGGATAGAGAAAAGGTGATTCTGGTGTATGACTTGCATTATCAGAGTAATTTTTACATATTTCATTCTTTCTTTAAGGGGTAAAGAAGAGACAAATAATACTGCTTTTAAATATTCCACACAATATTATATATTAGGTTAACAAGCTCTTCTTTAAATGGTCAAAAACTATTAAAAGAAGAAAGGATGGCCTAGCCACTGCTGCTCAGTGTTAGAGCGTGTCAGCCTTCTAACTAAAGGTTGCTGGTTTGATCCAGGTCAAGGGCACGTACCATACTTGAACTATAGCTTTCCTGCCCTGGTTCATGTGCGTCGGGGAGGAAACCAATTGCTGTAACTCTCTCACATCAATGCTTCTCTCTCTATCTCCTCTCTCCCCCTCCCCATCCGTTGTGCTCTCTCTTAAAAAAAAAATCAACGGGAAAAATATCATCCAGTGAGGATTAATAACAAGGAAGGAAGGAAGGAAGGAAGGAAGGAAGGAAGGAAGGAAGGAAGGAAGGAAGGAAGGAAGGAAGGAAGGAAGGAAGGGGAAGAAGGAAAGAACTATTATTGGCACTCCTTGGTGGGTTTTGACAGGGAGTCTCTAGGTAGCAGGACAAAATGAAATCACAAACTTTGGAAAAAAAGGTGATCCAGTGAGCACGAGACTTCTAAGGGTTAGGAAACAGGAAGCCAGAGAAAGAGCTCAAAGAAAATCCCGGTAAGAAAGTGGCAACAAAAGATTCCTAGATTGTGTATTTGTCTCATCAGCTGTACCAGTGTTGGGATATCAGGAGGTGGTACAGCATGATCATGAAGAGCAAAGGCTTTGGAGTCGGAAAACTTAAATTTGAATCCCTGGTCCACTGATTGGGTAATTTTGCACAAGTTACTCAATCTGTATAAACCATAATATCCTCATCTGGAAAATGGAAGGAATCACACTACCTGGAGCAGATTTGAGGATTACCTAACTCATCTATGTTAAACCCTTTCAGAATGCCTGGCACAGAGGAAATGCTTGATATATTCATTAAAGATTAAAATTCAAGAACCCTTGTCTTGGAAAGTAGCTTACCAAACCTCACAAACTACAACATTTTACAGACTAGGAAAATGAAGAGCTAAAGCATTAAATTTCTTGTCAGAGGTGATACAACTAGAAAATTACATTCTAAATTGGGTTTTAATGGTACTTAGGACACTGTTAATAAGCTCGGGCTGCAATAAAGAATAACATGGACTGTGTGCCCTAAACAGCAGGAATTTATTTCTCCCAGGGCTGGATGCTGGAAAGTCCAGGATTGAGGAGCTGCCAATTCCATTTCCTCCTGAGGGCCCTCTCCCTGGCATGTAGACAGATGCTGGATGCCTTCTCCTGTGTCCTCACATGGCCTGAGAGAGCAGAGAGCTCCAGTATCTTTATTAGGGCATTGATCCCTTCTCAGGGCCCCACACTCAAGACCTCACATTAATGTAATCACATCCCAAAGATCCCATCTCCAAATATCATCATATTGAGCTCAGGGCCTAACATATAAGGGGTTCACAATCAGCCCATGACAACATATAGTGCAGTGAGAAGAGCCTGGAGCAGTGGTTAAGAACTCTGGGTTCTAGTCATAGGACCTTAAGCAAGTCCCTTAATCTTTACGTTTCATCACCTAATAAATGTGGGAAATATTATCTCGTGGCACTCAACTCCATGCTCATGTAATATTCTCTGAGAATATAGCTGTACTTTACAGCAGGATATATCTTTGGAGTAAGAAGGACAAGCACCAATGGGGACCCCAGAGCATAGCAGTGCTAAGAGGAGCTTTTAGCAAAGGAAGAACAAAAGGAGCAGAAAAAAAACAGAATGTAAGAGAGGGAAAGGCCATGCAGAAAGTCTCACAATTCACCATCTCTACCAAAGTCTGCCCGGGGTTAAAATTCCACCTATTTTGTCTTGCTTTGCTTTAGGGTTAATGAGCACACATCTAATCTAATAAAAGAGTAATATGCAAATTAACCCTCACTCCATTACACCCACAAGACACACCCACCAACCAATAAGGAGCAAATATGCAAATTAACTCAACTAAGATGGCAGCAGCCATGGAGCTGGAGTTGCCCTGGGCAATGGAGGAAGCCAGGGCCCTGAGAGCCCTGAGCTCTACTCAAGGCTACAAAATTTCGATTATAGAAGATAAATAAACCCAGATACCTGCCGAGCTGGCACCTTGGGATGCCAGGGGAAACCCAGGATTCGAGCAGGGGACCAGGGCAACAAAGTCTCAATTACAGAAGTTAAATAAATCCTAGATACCTGCTTTTAACCAGGCACCCCAGTAGGGACCTGAACCCTGAAGGGGCTGTGGGCAGCCTGAAAATGGCCCTCAGCCCCTCACCCAGGCTAGCCACATCCCCATGGGGTGAGGGTCCCCACTGGGGGGCTTAGAAGCCTGCAAACAGCCATCAGCCCCTCACCCAGGCTGGCCAGGCAGGCTAGCAGATGGACATCACCTGAGGGGTCCCAGACTGCAAGAGGGCATAGGCTGGGCAGAGGGCCCCCCTGAGTGCACAAATTTTTGTGCACCAGGCCCCTCTAGTGGAATATGATAGTGGGTTTGAGTAGAGTTACTAGCAGCTATGCACAGCTTGGTGTTTAATTGAGGAAAATAATTTAAGTAAAATAACTTTTATAAAGCAGTGAGTATGTTTTGTAATGGGAGGAAGAGAACAGCATTTCTGCTCTTATGTCACATTATTCAGTGCTTTGAACAGTGAACATATGAACATGTGAGTGGACTGGAAGGAGTTTTATTGATTTTCCTATAGCTCCCAAGTTGACCATGCCCTTCAGCAAGATGAGTGGAAAGGGCTCTGATTAATTATTATAGATTCGGGAATCTATTCAGGGGAACTTACCTGCTCTACATAGTTTTTCTTTTTGTTTTCCTTCATAGCTCCCAGATGATCCTGGGAGATCATCAATGCTTTACACCAGTAATCCTTATTACAGTGTTTATACAAATGTGGTACCATCTATGGCTAGTTTTCCTTCAGAAAAAATACCAATGAAGCTTACAAACTAAATATGTCACTGGTCATAACTATTGTATTTAAATATGATGAGACACTATTAGTTATAATAGTAAATACATAACTATACATTTACATATGTGTAGTGTTGATAACCTATTGCTAAAGAAACAAGTTCAATTTCTTAGCAATGATCATTCATAAATGAAGCCAAAATGGACACTGCTCTGTAAGAACAGTGAGTGGTGGCAAGGGGGTAAGGAAGGCAAGAATAAAATCTCAGCCAACTCTCCTATGAATTTTGGTGCACGATCCTCCAGTCCTCATTCCACATTTCCTTTCATGTGGTGCAGCTGGTACATTTCCTGAAGCTGTATGTCTTCGTGCATGACTTTTCGATTTCTGTCTCAACTAGTTTTCTTTAAACTGACTGAGTTTGGTAGGCCTCCAAGAAAAGTTTGTATTAGTTTTAAAACACTACCTTTGCTTTTCACATTTCCTAATTAAAACCAAAGTCAATTCCATAGTTTCTTGGCCACTCTTAGATATCAGACAACTTTCGCCAGTTTTGTCCAATTGAAAGCTTCATTTTCTTCTCCTATTTGGACAAATACCTACTCCCTCTTCTCCAGCTCCGGCCAAGCTTCATCTTGGGAGAACTGCAGTGGGTAGTGGATATGGGCTGCTGCTTTATTCCTCTTCTCCGTTATCTTTTCTAATTCTAACTTATTTTTTTTAATTTATCTTTATTGTTGAAAGTATTACAGGTGTTCTAGTTCTCACTTCTTTTGAATTTGGAATAAGGAGAAAAGAGAGAACGATGACCCTCACACTTAATGTGGCAAGCAATGCAATCTCTATCCATGATCTCTGATTTTCCATCAAGGAGCACTATGGGTTCACTGTCAAAGCTGGTTGTATCATGTGGGTAACTCTTGGGGGGAAGCCTTGTAGGACCTTCCTACCAGGAGATCTGCCTTTGGTTCAACCCCTTCCTATACACGGAATTTATTTGAACATCTCCTTCCATGCATTTATTGGAACCTTGAGAAACTTGCGCATCCTTGCTTTACCAAACAGTTGGGGTGCAGGAATGCACGCTGCTCCTTTGTTATCCCTTCTCTCCATCCTGTTCTGGCATCTTTCTCCTGTTCACATAAAGACTGGAGAAAATCTACAAGCCTTCAGCTGGAAGCCAATTCCAGCAAGTCATAATTGCAAGAGTTTCATCAAAAGATTGATGGAACTTGGGGACTTAATAAGGGCTGAGTCACATATGTTGTCACCTGTTGGGAATGGCTAAAGGCATTTCCCTAGGCCTGAAAAGAGATGATTATTTGCTGCCAGACAGCTCAGGGCATCTTAATCTACATGTTATTGCTTCCTACTGTCCAAACACCTGAACAACCATAGGCTAATTCCCCCATTCTGACAATGCCTCTGTATATGAAATCCTGACCCTTTAAAGTGTATATCTCCACCTCACCTCAGGACAATTTGTGTTAATAAAAAGCATGGGATCCTGAGATGAGGAGATCCTAGTTCCTTTTAGCTAAGCTCCTTTGATGCCCAAATGCCTTTAAAAATTATGCTTCGTCTCTGGACTCTAAGTTACACACACAGCCTTTCTCCAGATTGCTGAACCCTTCTTGATGCTGGAACAAGAACCCCGATACCCTCCTTCAGAGCAGAAATCCAACCTGGGAATGAGGCACCAGTTTCCCACTGTGGCACATATTCAAACAGATGCTCTCTTTGAGTTTCCCTCTTCACTGAACTTTACCTGGAGAAGTGGGCAAGTGTAGAACCACTCTGTTCCTCATTAGGCTGATGACTCAGGATTCTCAAACTCCACTTTCTTTCCACCCCGCCTGCAAATATCTACTGAGGTCCAGTAGGAGAAATAATGCTTGGCGTACCACGTCCAGTGAGACCATCTCCTAACAAGCCTTGAAGAGTTGTCTGACCAACACTTGTTTCTTAAGATAGAGGATACCTGTTGTTTCTTGACTATAATCTTGAGTTTTGGTAGCCAACTCCAGGGCAACAAGCAAAGTTTCTCTCAACATACTGATATAGAAGCTTCCTCATCTAAAGCCACTGTCCTCTCTTATTCGTCCACTTCAGTCTTCCAGCTGCTACAGGTTCTGCCTCCCTTACTGCCCTCAGCCATCAGGCCCTCTGTCTAGTGCAGTGTTATGTAAGCTCTAAAAAAATCTTGTCATTGCCCTACTGCACTCATTAGTGCAACAGTTTTTCTCAGGGAGAATCTCTATTAGATACTCAAACACTTGGCTGGACTAAACAACAGATGGTACATAGGCCTATTCGTGTTTAAATGAGTCAAAAAGTATGTTGGTAGTAATAAAATAACAATAAATTTCAGCAGTATAACAGAATATATCATTCCAAAATGAGCTGGATCAAATCATTTTTAAATACCCTTTGGGGATTTTTATGATCCATGAAAGAAAGCCATTTTATTACTTTTATAGCTGTTGGGTTGTTGTTTTTAAAATCTGAAATAGTATACTCAGATCGATCACTCATCTAATTCACCAGACTTGCATCCAGATGACTTTTGTTTATTTTCAGTGACTGAGGTTTGCCCCCAAATAGTCTCAGGAACAGCATTGGGGATATTTTAAAAATGCGCTTCATATCCTAAAGGCAATGCAAACGAATGAAAGCAAAAACAAAGAACAGGGAAGAAGAAAGAATATGGAACTTGGCATACTTACTAATTTTTACCATAGCAACAAATGGCCCCCGCGTTTCAGTGGGTTACAAGGAAGATTTACTTCTCACGGAGGCAGCACATGGCTTGCAGACTTGCCTGGCTGCACAGGACCCCACACAGCAACGCTCCGCCCTGCTCCACGTTGTCTTCTCCTCCCAGGATGGAGGGAGCAGCCCCCAGCTGGAGCACGCCGTTCTCAGGGCAGAAAGCAGAAGTACGGGAGGCCAAGCCAATCCCTGATAGCACATTCAAAGCATCTGCGCAGTCAGGGGTGCGCATTCCATCCAGTCACACCCCACTGGCCAAAGAGTCACCTGACCAGCGCCAACACGGAGGGAGAAGTAGACTCTGCGGATGGGAAGGCACTGGAAGTCACCTCACAAAGACGGGGCCCTGTAGTCCTTTTCAGAGAAGAAAGCATGGAGTTTGGGAATAAGAATCAAGCCTAAAACCGTCTGAGCACAGGGGAAACATCCTAAGCATGAACACAAGACACTACTTTCAAGGTGGTAATAAGTAATACTGTAATACATAAATATTAGAGGTATAAATTATGGTATAGAGATAAAATTAAGTCAGTTACTTACCTGATGGGCTCCTCTCATATATTTGTGTTATAAAAATGCATATAATCTCTAGAGTGTGAATTTCATTACTTTCTGAATTTATTCTCTTTTAATGTTTTTTATATTTAAAGTTGTTATAAAATGGCTTATTGACAAATATATATTGCACAATAACTATTGATGGTAAATCACACTTCTGCAGGCTTGGCCCATGTAATGCTTTTTAGGTGCAAAATTTAACAGGACTTCGGTGCTATATAGCTGAAAGGCCGAATCAATATTCTGAAAATAAACTAGTCATAGGAAACAGTTATGTTTGTGAGGACTATAAAATGTATTACGTTTAGGGAAATATTAAATCAATCACAACTACTGAGAAATAAGAGTTGTAAAGGCTAAAGAAATACAAGCTTTCACACTATTGAAATCTTAAAATTAATAATTCCGTATCAAATATTGGATTTCAGCCTTTATGTGTCCCAGAGTTATAAGGAAACCTGAAGTCACATTATAAAAATCTGCCTGTGTTTAAAAACTGGCCTACTGAGCCCCTCACATTGCCCCACAGTAGCAACAAACACGGGGAATGGGAAGGGAGGTCCTGGTGTGACCTGAAATCACTCATCTTATTGGGTAGCTCAGTTTTCTTCGGCTCCTGGATGCTGTTATCCCTCTTCACTCACAGGAAATACACATGCAGGTAAAAATTTAGGGCAGCCCTTAAGATGTGGGATATCGTGCTGCTGAGAATTAAAATTAAGACCTATAGGGAAGGGAGTTATGCGGCAAGGAGGGCTGGGATGATGTGACTACTCCATTCTGCCCTGCTGGTAGACTGATGACATGAGAACTATGTGCACTTTCCCTGTAGCTCTAGCAAGCCACTCACCATGAGACCAGAAGCAGCTTTGTGATTGAGAAATGGAGAAAAACGGTAACTTCTGAGAAAAATCTCCATTTTGTGATAGCAGAGATTTGTAACTGCCTTGGATCTCTCTTGGGTCCACCAAAATCTCCTTAATTTAGGTGAATACTTCCATGATATCCTAAAGCCAATGTGCTTAGTCACCTGGGTTATAATTCCTTCTCTTATTATTTGCTGCCTCTTATACCTAACAACCTAACACTGTCAAAACCTTTGATCAACTAGATTTTATGCATTTATCCTCATTCTAATGTTGTTATTATTTACAGTCTACATGGCATGCACAAAATAGTATTAAGTTGAATCATCCCTGATCTTGCAGACAGTGGAATAATCAGGTCTCTGGCCTTTGGAGATTTACCTCACAGTTTGTAAGCAATCACAATGTTTGCATCTTAAAAGCCCAGTTTGTCAACATCAAATCTTTTTTAAAATGTACTTTTTATTGATTTCAGAGAGGAAGAGAAAAGGAGAGAGATAGATAGAAACCTCCATGACGTTGAGAGAGAATCAATGATCGGCTGCCTCTTGCATGCTCCCTAGTAGAGATGGGACATGCAGCCAGGGCATGTGGTCTGACCACGGAATTGAACCATGACCTCCTGGTCTATAGGTCAATGCTCTCCACTGAGCCACACTGGTCAGACTCAACATCAACCCTTGTTTAATACTTTTCAGTCCACTGATCTTAACTGTGGTTTTTTTTACTAGGCATAAGCAATACTGCCTCTCCAGGTGACAACATATTTTGAAAAGGATTTTTTTTAATGCTCCAGGGATAGTGGCCGGCTTTTTTAAAAAGTCTTATAAACAGAGCCAATAAGTAAAAACCACACCCTGAGAAGTCTACCACTTCCTATTGTGAAAGTAACTGACAGGGAATGGCTTGACCCTCCATCCAAAACTGTATTGTCAGCTTTCTCTGAAGTTGTTTAAAATTAAAGGATGTGTTAATTTCTCTTGCCAGCAAAAGTGGCTGTGCCTCTCATATCATCTTCAAAACTCTATGATTTCAATTCTGCAATGTGTGAAAACAGACTCTTCACAAACTCGGATAAAAAGCCAAGGAGCTCGAACCAGATCTCACTAGGGGAGCATGCCATTTCACGGTGATGCAGGATTTAAAGAGACATGTTGTACTAGCAAAATAATCAGAAGGGAATACACTGAGTTTTCTTCACTTTTATATATTTTTAGAACACAGTCGCATATTCTCTCTGCAAATCTCCCTGCTTTGTTTTACTTAGAGCAAGGAATCAAACTGTTTTTTTCCCTCCTTGAATGAGCTGCGCCTGAGAGAAGCAAATGCATTTCAAATACAATAAGAATTAAGAGTATTATCAGTTCTAGTAAGATAGTTCCTACGGCCCTAACCTAAATAAATACCTTGTCTTTAATTATTTTAGTAAAAAGCTGACTTCTATACAGAATAACTTTTCCTTTTAAGCACATATATAGATAGCAGTTGGGTGATGATAGAGGTATGCCACGGTTCTTGTCCCAGCATCAAGAAGGGTTCAGGAATCTGGAGAAGGGGCTGTGCATAGATTTAATAGGAGTCCAGAGACTAATAAAGAATCTGAAGATGAAATATAATTTTGAAAGGCATTGGGGATCAGATGAGCTTAGCTAAAGGAGTTAAGTTCTAAGGTCTTATGTCTAAGGTCTTAGGTTCTCCCAGGATCCCATGATTTTTATTAACACAGTTTGTCCTGAGGCGAGGCAGAGATATACACTTCAAAGGGTCAGGGTTTGGTACAGAGTCCTGGTCAGAATGCGGGAATTAGCCTACGGCTGTTCAGGTGTTTGGCCAGTAGGAGGCAATAACATATAGATTAAGATGCCCTTTAGCTGTCTGGCAGCCACAATCAGTTTCTTATTCAGGTTTGGGGAAATGCCTTTAGCCATTCCCAACAGTTGACTACATGTGTGACTCAACCCTGTTGAGTCCCCAAGTCTCATCAACCTTTTGATGAAACTCTTGAAATTATGACATGCTGAAATTGGTCTCCGGCAGAATTATATTTATTTATTACAACAAGTTAAAAATATCTTTGAATACAAGGAACTCAGTATTCAAAGTGAATAAAAATTCTGGCAAGGATTGATATAAAAATACTTTACCAATCAGCTCCCTGTCTCACTGACTCGCAAGTAAACTGTAAAACTGTATATCACTAGAGTCCTTAAAATACTATGTGAACCTGAGAGGTAGACAATTCTCATACAATGTTTGAAGTTTTACTTGTGCAAGCTTGCATTTGCAGCTTTCCAATTCACAGTCAAATAACACTCATTTTCTTAGAGCCTCCAAAAAAAGACACGATTCACTTATTATATTTCTGACAGTTCAAAATCTCACTAAAGGGGTGGGCAGGCAAGCTTTTGTATTGTCTACTATTATTCTCAAATTCGCAGATGACATAATATTGTACATAGGAAACCCTAAAGACTCCACCAAAAAACTATTAGACTTAATAAGTGAATTTAAGCCCTAACCGGTTTGACTCAGTGGATAGAGCATCAGCCCATGGACTGAAAGGTCCCAGGTTCGATTCTGGTCAAGGGCATGTACCTTGGTTGTTGGCACATCCCCAGTAGGGGGTGTGCAAGAGGCAGCTGATCGATGTTTCTCTCTCATTGATGTTTCTAACTCTCTATCCCTCTCCCTTCCTCTCCGTAAAAAAATCAATAAAATATATTTTAAAAAATAAGTGAATTTTATAATGTAGCAGGATACAAAATTAATACCCAGAAATCCATGTCATTTTTATATATCAATAATGAATTCTCAGAAAGAGAGACTAAAAAATCAATCCCATTTACTGTTGCAACAACAAAAAAAGTTAAGATACTTAGGAATAAACTTAACCAAGGAGGTAAAAGTATAGGATGATGAAAAAGGAGGTAGAGAAAAATATAAACAAGTGAGAAAATGCACCGTGTTCATGGATTGATAGAATTAACATCATTAAAATGTCCATGCTACCCAATGAAATCTATATATTCAATGCAATTCCTATTCAATTACCAATGGCATATTTCACAGACCTAGAACAAATACTCCAAAAATGTATATGGAACCAAAAAGACCCCGAATAGCTATAGCAATTTGAAAAAGAAGACAAAGTTAGAGGTATCACAATATCAGATGTCATGTTACACTACAAAGCCATTATAATCAAAACAGCCTGGTACTGGGACAAGAATAGGCATATAAACCAATGGAACAGAACAGAACAGACACCCCAGAAATCAACCCAAGTCATTATGTTCAATTAATATTTGACAAAGTAGTCGAGAGCATATATGGAGTCAAGACAGTCTCTTTGATGAATGCTGTTGGGAAAATTGGACAGATACATGCAAAAACCATGAAACCAAACCACCATCTTACACCATACACAAGAGTAAACTCAAAATGTATGAAAGACTTAAATGTAAGATGTGAAACAATAAAAATCCTAGAAGAAACTATAGGCAGCAAAATCTCAGACTTCTTTCATAACAATATGTTTGCGGATACATCTCCAAGGGCAAAAGAAACTAAAGAGAAAATAAACAAATAGGACTACATCAAAATAAAAAGCTTCTGCACAGCAAAAGAAATCATCATCAAAATGAAAAGGGAGCTGACTAGAAGGGAGAACATATTGGATAATGCTAAATTTGATAAAAGGTTATATCTAAAATATATAAGAAATTCATACAACTTAATAAAAGGAAGACAAACAATCCAATTAAAAATGGGCAAAGGAGATATACAGATGGCCAAGATACATATGAAAAACTGCTCAAAGTCACTGGTCATCTGAGAGATGCAAATTAAAATGACAATGAGGTTTCACCTTATACCTGTCAGAATGGCTACCATCAACACAACAAATAATGACAAGTGCTGGCGGGGATATGGAGAAAAAGGAACCCTAGCACACTGCTATTAAAATTGCAGACTGGTGCAGCCATTATAGAAAACAGTTTGGAGTTTCCTCAAAACATTAAATATGGAACTTCCATTTGACCCAGTGGTACCACTTCTAGGAATTTATCCTAAGAAAACAATAACACCAATCAGAAAGAGCATATACACCTCAATGTTCGTAGTGGCACAATTTATAATAGCTAAGATATGGAAACAACCCAAGTTCCCATAAGTGGATTTTAAAAAAAACAAAAAACTGTAGTTCACCATGGAATTTACACCATGGAATACTATGTAGCAGTAAAAAAAAAAAAAAAAAAAAAAATCTCTTACCCTTTGAGACAGTATGAAGGGGCCTTGAGAGTATTATGTTAAGTGAAATAAGCCAGTCAGAGAAAAACAAGTATCACACGATCTCACTCATATATGGAATCTAAGGAACAAAATAAACTGTTGAAAAACATGGATCCAGAGACATAGAAGCATAGAACAAACTGTCAAATCTCAGAGAAAAGGCAGGAGTGGGTGGGTGGATGGGCGGGAAGAGATCAATCAAAGAACTTGTATGCATATATGCATAACCCACAGACACAGACAATAGGGTGGTGAAGGAAGGCCTGATGCTGGCTAGAAGGGGTCAATGGGGGTAAACAGGGACACATATAATACTTTCAACAATAAAGATTTTTTAAAAAGAAGAAGAAAATACATCTTTAGCCCCTGAATTTTGTCTTCCAGAAGTAAATAAGAACTTTTATTCCACTCGAAGTTTATATTTCCTTTGGGAAATTAAAAAATATGTTAGAAGATAAATTGGATTCATAACTATGGCAAGGAAGCAAGACTTACCTAAAATAAATAAACAAACAAACAAACAAACAAATAAATAACATGATGCAGCTCTGTCTGAGTGGCTCATTTGGTTGGAGAGTAGTCCAGTACATCTAAAGGGAATGGGTTTGATTCCTGGTCAGGATACATACCTAGGCTGCAGTGCACAAATAGGAAGCAACTGATTGGAAATTATCTCACATAGATGTCTCTCTCTCTCTCTCTCTCTTTCTCTCTCTCTCTCTCTCTTTCTCTCTCTCCCCCCATTTCTGTCTCTCAAAATTATTAAGGGCATATCCTTAGTGAGGATTTTTTAAAAATGCATACTCATTCAATTAATTTTTCAACATAAATGTGTAGTAACAGAAAATGCAGAACAAATAAAAGTAATATATTTGTTGGAGTCTCTGTAACATTGACAGAGGTGCAAAATTAGGAATGAAAAATAAAACTTATCTATGTATGTTTTTGCTGCTATGCATTAATCCTTTTTATTTTCAGTATTCCATTCTCACAATAATTTTCTTCTAGTTCCTTGAATGCTAATTATTTTTCAGGGAAGGAGAAGACTAGAGACCAGTTAAGATGAAAAAAAATCAATCAGAGAGAAGTTAGTATTTAAAGGGATGAGCCTTTTTAATTCTATTTCTGAGTTTTAGAGCATGATAGAAAGTAAAGTTTAAGCATATTAAAATTAGTTTTAAGGTAATAAAAATTGTCACATGGCAGACAGAGTATTCAAATATTTTTCACTGCTCCATTATCTAGCAAAGTATTCTTAGTTTTCTTTGTGTGTATTCCGTGCCTCCTGAGCCTGTAGTGTGAGCAGAATACCAGGTAGTGACAGAAGCTGGCTTGGGGATGCTGTGAGATACAGATGAATTAATGTTTTTTCGCTGAATTGTGCTAAGCCTATTCAAATGCATTGGCTCAGTTGATGTTCTAAACAGCTCTGTAGAGAAGGAGTGATTGCTTTATTTTACATTTAAAAATAAAATCTCAGCCTTTTTAAATAATTGGCCTAAGTTACATTTTTAAAATTTAAATTCTTTATTGTTGAAAGCATTACATGTGTCTCCTTTTTTCCCCAATTGACCTCTCCCCAGCCTCTCCCACCCCTCCCCAGCACATGCTCTCACCCCCCTACTGTCTGTGTCCATTGGTTATGCTTATATGCATGCATACAAGTTCTTTGGTTGATCCCTTACTCCCCGCTGCCACCCTCCCCTGCCTTTCCTCTGAGGTTTGATAGTCTGTTCTATGTTACTTCTTTTTTTTCAATGTTACTTTTAAATTGTTGGTCTGGGACTTGAATCCAGAAATGCCAGAAAACAAAACCATGCTCTTTCCTTTATAATATCTTCCTCCAAGAAATCCATATGACAGTATGGAGATATTATCTTTTTTTATTTTTAAAATTATATTTTATTTAGTTCCATTTTATCTTATTATCTAAATTTTCATTAAATTTATCGGGGTGACATTGGTTAATAAAATTATGTAGGTCTCAGGTGTACAATTCTATAATACATCATCTGTATATTGAATTGTGAGTTCACCACCCCAAGTCAAAATAAAATAACAAACAAAATAGGAACAGACTCATAGACACAGAAAACAGATTGATAGCTGTCAGAGGGGAAGGGATTAAGCAAAGAAAGAAACCAAGCCCTGACTGATTTGGCTCAGTGGATAGAACGACGGCCTGCAGACTGAAGGGTCCCAGGTTCAATTCCGATCAAGGGCATGTACCTTGGTTGTAGGCACATCCCCAGTAGGAGGTGTGCAGGAGGCAGCTGATTGATGTTTCTCTCTCATCAGTGTTTCTAATTCTCTATCCGTCTCCCTTCCTCTCTGTAAAAAATCAATAATATATATATATATATATATATATATATATATATATATATATATATATTTTAAAAGAAAGAAAGAAAGAAACCAAACCCTTAGACACAGACAACAGTATAGTAATTCCTAGAGGGCGGGATGGCGTGGAGGGAGGTAAGAGAGGGTAAAGGGGTATTAATGATAGTGGAAGGAGACACGATCTTTTGAAGGAAAGCAGAAAAGGGTGGGGAGTGATTGTTAAGTTGCAGTATAGTACAGTCACTTATAAATATTATTTCCAAAATTATTTATTCATGTTTGAAGAAGTCAAAAAATATGTTCTTAAGATAACTATTTGTTACCGAATTAAGAAGCCTAGGGAAGAGAAAGTGCGCAGTGAATTGAAATGAGGAAATGCAGGTCTCATTAATTCCTCACTTTTGGAATCTCATTAGATATCAGGTGGCACTTGCTGACTGCCAACAAATAAACAACATTTCTCCCATTCTGGGTTCTTGAACTGCCCAAAGCCAGCAAATACAGATTCGTCTGAAATGCACTTGTTTTTCCTTCTGGAGGTGGTTAAATAATCAGCTTTAGATACAATAATTCTTTTTCTCTCTTTCCTTCAGGCTGCTAAAGGATGCACAGAATGAAGCTTATTTTAAAAGCTGGTATCAGAAGCTGTTGGCAGCTCTCCAATTCTGTGCAGGAAAAGCCTTGAGTGATGAGTTTTTCAAGGAGATGAAACTTATCGAAATTGTGGGAGGCATTGGGGAAAAAGTCAAGTCTGCCAGTGAACTTCAAAGACAGGTTTGTTGACAAATCAATCTTCATGTAGTGAAGTATTTTTTTAATCTTTAGTTCAATTAAGTTTTTATTTCTTAGCTTGGAAAACAAATTCTTTTACTATACTTAGACATAAGACACAAATCAATTATTTTTTGTTTGATTTATTGGTCTTTTTTTGTTTGTTTTTTTAGAGAGAGAGAGAGAGAGAGAGAGAGAGAGAGAGAGAGAGATTCTTGTTTGTGTACTTACTGGAGGTCAAATCTTGGTATATCAGGATGATGTTCTAACCAACTGAGCTACATGGCTAAGACCTACAAATCAATTGCTTTAATCAAGTTGGGTTTTTTGTGTGTGTGATTTTTTTCTTCTTTCATTTTACTATCCTAAAGATAATGGTAATGTCTATCACCAGGAAATGGATTTTTAAATTATTTTATTGATTGATTTTAGAGAGAGAGGAAAAGAGAAAGAGAGAAACATTGATTTATTGTTCCACTTATTTATGCATTCATTGATTAATTCTTGTATGTGCTCTGACCAGGGATCAAACCTACAACCTTGGAGTATTAGGATGATGCTCTAAGCAACTGACATATCCAGCCAGGTCTATGATGTGGCTTTTTTGTCCAAGTGGCCATGTAGCATACAAAGAGTACCTGATAAGAAGAGGCCAGCTTAAAGGCAGTTTGTCTTTTTCTTCTGACTGGCTTATTTCATTTCGCATAATCTCCAGGTCATATATCACATGATCTCACTTATATGTGGAATTTAATGAACACAATAAACTGATGAATAAAATAGAACCAGAGGCATGGAAACATGGAACAGACTGACAAATCTCAGAGGGAAGTAGGTGGGGGTAGGAAGAGATTACCAAGGAATTTATATAACTACTAGAGGCCCAGTGCATGAAATTTGTGCATGGGTAGGGGGCACAATCAGGGCCCATCAGGTTCCCAACCTCCCGGCTTCCCTGCCTCCTTCATCTCTCAGTCCTTCAGCACCCTGCCACTGCTATTGGTCACCCACCATGTTCTGCACTGCCCTCTGGTGGTCAGCAAATGTCATAATGAGCAATCCAACTCCTGGTCTCCTGATAGAACTCCCGAGGGGACAATTTGCATATTATCCTTTTATTATATAGGATAGGATATGCATTGCCCATGAACACAGACAATAGGGTGGTGAAGGCCTGGGGCGGGGTGGAAACCTGGTGGTGGGGGTTAAGGGAAAAAAAGGAGGACATCTGTAATACTCTCAACAATAAAAATTTAAATAAATAAATAAAGGCAGTTTAAAAAAGACCAAATGAAGCAACTTCCCTAAAATGGCAACACAACTTGGACTTTTGGGAAATTACATGAGAGGACTTTTTAGGATACCTTTGTCTAAGGTATTAAATCTAGGTCTAGATCTTTCTAAAATTGCACCAATCAAGATCACATTTTTAAAGACTTTTACCAAAACAAGTAGAATTATTAAAATGATAATCAATAGTGGTGTGGAATGTAATACTTTACAGTAAGATCCATGATAGTCAAAATATCGTGTCTCTTTTAAAACTGATTATAATAATGGACTTGGCTATTCTTTTTCTTAATCTAATGGAGAAACACTTGCTCATTTTGATTATCTGCATCCCTAGTTCCCTTCAGTAACATAGACCATTAAGTAGGTTCTCCTAAGTTCAACATTCTAGATGCAGAGAGATAGTAATTGTAATGAGAACATTATTCAATAAAATTCTAGATAATAAAAGGGTAATATGCAAATTGACCCTAACAGCAGAACAACTGGGAATGACTGGTCACTATGACACACACTGACCACCAGAGGGCA
>PVJC01036631.1:0-17631 GCA_004026665.1 Murina feae | reverse complement strand
AATGGCAGTGGGAGGCCAAAGGAGTCCACCAAGGAAAGCGTATTTGAAGGATGTTTTAAAAAATTATAATGGCCTGTCTTGATTTCAATGCTAATCTCCTATTAAACCTGACAGTGTTTCTTGAAAATAATGGCATGGAAATGACTTCAAGGAATTTCACTCTCCCTAGGACTTTCTTGTCCTTGTTAATGTATTTATTAATACTGCACATTTCGGATTTATTAAACTGTTTTTAAATATTAAGTTGAAAAGATTGGTCTGTCAATGAAATGAAGACTTTCACAGCAGGCAGCTTTTTCTCAAGTGTTTATAGCACCGTTTCTTTTACTCAGATTTACCCGTAGGCAAAATAGCACATTCAGTAAAACTTTTATACCCACCTAACCTTTTTAAGTACCTGTTTCTCCCATTTTATGCCTTCTAGGGCCCGTGGTGTTAACTGTCGCTCCAGTGTCTTGGTCTCTGCGCTGTCAAGTGATCATTTTATTAGCTCAAACTAATATAAGCCTAAGGTACTCTTCTTCCTAAAGTCTTCACATTTTTACTGCAGGCTTTTAAATTTCCCTTTCTCCTATGAGTGAAATGAATCTGTGATCATGAAATTTCAGACACTATAACAGACAATGCAGATAACTGCTGGAAAGCTGCTAGAAACTATCATATTATACTATAGAAGGGATACTTGCTTGTTAAACAGATCTGTGTAAATTGTGAGCACTAATAATTTACAGATCAGAGGAGAAATCATAGAGATGGCTTTCCACTGAGGGACAAATATGTACCCCTTTCCCCAAACTATTCATTAAAAGCAGCTTTAAGCTCTTATCAATGGGTCCTATGTTCGATTCTGGTCAAGGGCATGTACCTTGGTTGCAGGCTTCTCCCCAGTCCAGGTCCTGCTCAGGGATTGTGCTGGAGGCAACCAGTCAATGTGTTTCTCTCACATCAATGTTTCTCTACATCTTTCCCTCTCCCTTTCATTCTCCCTAAAAATCAATGGAAAAATACCCTCAGTTGAGGATTTTTTTAAAAAAAGGCATATCTAATCTAATAAAGAGTAATATGCAAATTAATCACCACCCTGAGGTGCCTAAGCCACGCCCATCAGCCAAGCCATGCCCACCAGCCAATCAGAGTGGCTGTATGCAAATTAACCCAGCCAAAATGGCAGCTGGCAGCTACAGAGCTAGAGCAAACAGGAGGCTTCTGTTGCACCAGCGATGGAATTGAAACTGCCTGCCTAGGCCGGCCAGGCCTCTGCTCAAGGCAACAATGTTTCAATTATAGAAAATAAATAAACCCCAGAAACCTGACTCCAGCCAGTCTTGCTGGGTTGTTGGGTCAATGGGAGCTATGGGCAGCCTGAAAACGACCCGCAGCCCCTCACCCAGGCTGCCCAGGCACCCCAGTAGGGACCTGAACCCTGAAGGGCTGAAGGGACCATGGGCAGCCTGAAAATGGTCCTCAACCCCTCATCCAGGCTGGCCCCACCCCCATGGGGTGAGGGTCCCCACTGGGGGCTTGGCCAGCCTGTAAACAGCCATCAGCCCCTCACCCAGGCTGGCCAGGCACGCCAGCAGGTGGACATCCCCTGAGGGGTCCCAGACTGTGAGAGGGCACAGGAGGGGCTGAGGGACCCCCCGAATGCACAATTTTTTGTACACTGGGCCCCTAGTACTAGTATAAGAGATAAGCCACCATACTGTGAGGGTTACTGAAGGGTAGAGGCTACGTTTAATATTTTCTTTCTATTTGTCTTCCCTTTGCAACAGGTCCAATAAAAAGCACAGTTAATTCACTCAGGGTTTTATTTGTTTTTTTGCTTGTTTGTTTTGTTTTTGTGAAAAGAAGGAATAAAAATGGGAGAGCTGGGATTTGAACCAAAGCCTGTACTTTTTGTCATGAATTTCCCTAATAAGTTGACTATTTTGAGTTGATTGCTTATGCTATCACCCTATGTCATATACTTATGAAAGAAACCAGAATCAAACCTAGTCACTGAAGGTGTTCTGCTCAAAAACAGTCTGTTCTTTTCACCAAGAACTTTTCAAGCAGATAGCCTAAGGAGTTTCTATACTGGCTATTGTCTTGAATCATGCAGCCTTGAGCTTTAGAGCATAACTTGTCCAGTGAGAGAAGTCTAAAACTTATAAAGTGAGGAAATGAATTTTTAATGTATAAACTTTCCAAATTCATCAATAATAAATGTGGTTTGTTCTTTACTATTGGTTGAATGGCTGAAGGAATAAATCCATAATAGAGATTGTTATTAAAACCTGTGATAGCTATGTACTCTGTTCATTGACATTTGTGCTTTTACTACTTTCAGGTATGTTTCAGGATTATCTTTTTTTCACCTCTTTGAACATGTGTCCATGAGATTTACTTTGACCAATGCAGTGTGAGCTGGAATAAGATGTCACTGTCACGTAGGCACCTCTAAAATGCACTATGTTTTTACCCATTATCACAGTGTTAGAAAAAGACAGTGAGATGCTAGTTGGTGGAGAATCTATTAGCTCATGGTCTTGCATGAGAATGATGTGGAACAATTAAACTGTAATGAAAATGGGTTGTGAATAAGAAAGAATCTTTGGCTATGTATGCCACTGATATTTAGAAGATATTTGTTATGGTAGCACAACCTAATCTATTCCAACATCAACAGATTCAACAGAAGTCAGAATTGACTACCTTTAGTGGGATGACATCGTCTCTAGATGAGTCAAAGAGGAAGAGAAGTTCTTGATATGGCGAGTTGCTGTAGCAATTTAATTCCCATTTTCTTCAAGTACCACTTGTGATATTTACCTGTATGGCAATTTAGAGAATGAAGTAAGTTTGCATTGTGCCTTATACATTTACAATATTTACCTTCTCTGAATTGTATAGATCACCTCTGGTAGGTATTTTTTTAAATAAACATTTCTTTTATAATTTTAGACTTACAGAACACTAGCAGAAAGGCCTTAGAATAATATTGCTGATTTGTTACAATTATAAATCAATCCTGATACAGTATTATTATATCTTATTTGGATTTCGTTAGCCTTTGCCTAATGTCATTTTTCTTGTGTAGGATTCCACCTAGAATGGCCTTTTATGATTAGTTGTGAACCCTCCTTACGCTTGAATGTCTCTGTTTCTCATACTTTCTGTGGTTTTGATGTTCTTGACAGCTTTGAGGAACACGGGTTAGATTTTTAAAATTTTATCTTTATTGTTAAAAGTATTATTGATGTCACCCTTTTCCCCTCATTGGCATCCTTCTTCCCCATGCTAGCCCCTTCCCCAGGCTTTCATCCACTATTGTCTATGTCATAGGTTATGCATATATGTTTTTGGTTGATCTTTTCTAGAATATCCCTCAATTGGAATTTTCCTAATGACTTAATGTTTCTTTGCATGATTAAACTGGGGTTACATATTTTGGGAAGGAAAGTCATGGAAGAAAAGTAACATTTTCTTCACATAATAGCACCTGGATCAAGTGATCTTTGTCAGGTTTCTCCACTACAGTGTCACTTTGCTCCCCTTTCCATAGAGTACTCTTGAGAATAATGTCACAATGCAAAGCCCATAATTAAAAGATTACATTTTACCACCTTAAGGGAAGAATATCTCCATAAATTATTTAAAATTGTTTTTGCATAGGAAATTTGGCTTTTCTCCCCTAATTATTTATTTATTAAATACTTTATTCATACCAGCATAATACACCAGGGTAATAGCAGAGTAATAATCCAATATTATTCTATTTGTTTTGTTGGTGAAGTCATTTCAGCTTTGGTCATTGGGAACTTTTTTTTTTAGTTAGCTGCTGTCCTTTTACATACATTCATCACTGTGAGTTTCTTTGTTATTGTTTTGTTTTAGCACTTTCTGGCATCTTCAAGACGATCTGGGTTCATTTCTTGCCCTATTCCTATAATCAGTTATTTCTCCAGGGATCCCTGGTTCCTTTCATCAGAGAATGGCATTAGAAAAATTAAGATCTGAGTGTTAGAGACGTTTATAGTTACTGAGCATCATTGATTCTATGTCATCTCAGTGGACAGAGCAGGGAAATATATGCATATATAGAAACTCATGTAAACACAAATATTTATAAGTATTTCTATAATTATCTGAATCTACATTAAGCTAAAACAAGTTCATACTGATCAATCAACTCTAATCCATTACCACATGGGTCATTCTAGACTTGTTCACTTGCTTAATTGTAATCTCCCACTATAAGGGTGAGACACTGGATTCCCAACCTCCTGGCTATTTTTAGTTTCATATTATAATTAGGAGCCCTAAAGATCAGAGAAATATTATGACTCACCTAAGATCTATACCTAATAGGCACCAGCACCCAGACCCAAATGCTGTCAGTTTGGTTCCAAATTCAGTACTCTGAGGCTCTTTATCCTGTATCGTGTTCTGTAGGATTTGTTGGATATTAAGTGTGGAGTGGGAAGGCCTTTGCTATCGCCTCCAAAGATTAAAGTGAGAAATGTTAAATCTTTTAAGGATATAGAAAAGGCCATGTAAATATCGATAAGAGTACTCAATCACACAAAAAGTGTATCTCGTGGGCTGCTACATCCTGGTACTCTTACACACCTAGGGTGCATTGGAACAAGCCATACGAAAGACCCTGCCGCCATGGTCAGTTACACAGCTTGCTCTAAGGTTAACAGGTGCTAAAGAGCAAGCAAACCAGGATGGAGTTAGTATGACCTTTAACAGGCTGCTTTTTGTTCAGCATTTTTGAACTAGCTAAAAAAGAATGCCACTTGGTTGGCATTATTTTTTCTTTTAGTTGCCAGTTAATAATAATATTCATGAGATTATACCATCGCTTAATTTTCTATACATTGGGAATTTTTGAAACTACATTGTATTTTGAATGCTGACATATACTATCTACACCTGTTTATTTGTATGATAAACAGATATTTTAGTTTTATTTTTCCTAGAACATTGTCAAAGCTGTTTTGTCTGGGTAGTATTAAATTTTCCTGTGATTATCATGTTCTTCACATTCTAGTGGCATCTTTGTATAAATTTCAGAGCAATCTTTACATTGTTTTATACACAGCCATCTGTTGGGCATGGCTTGAAAGCTGTTCTGGCAGGAGGCAGGGAGACTAAGCATTGGAAATCCCTTCAAAATCCGAGTTAATATTAAAAAAAATGTTCTGGTAGAATATTTTGAAGAGATAGTAAATCTCCTTCCTTAAAGTGTATCACAGACAAGTTTAGGGATTTTAACCCTCAGCTCTGATTAAATGATACTTGAAAATGAAGGAAAGTTTTATTAATATCTAATTTTTCTATTTTCAGTTAGTCTGTGAGCATGCTCAAAGGCAAACATCCACTCAGTGCTGGTTTGCTGTCAGGTTCCCATAGCCAGCTTATCCCTGCAGTTTCTCTGCTGCTCTCCTGGCTTCTCATCTCACCACACAATACATCCACACATCAGGCTTGTCTCCCTAAAACATACTTTCATCATTTCAGACTCCCTTATTGGAAACCCCTATGACTCTTCATTTACCTTATCTTGACCTCACAACTCAGAATAGCATTTTTGCTTTTTTCCCCTAACTGTTTATCTGATTCTTTAAAGTCATTTAAATGGTCCCTAAACTGCCCCTAAATTTTCCATGTTCGTATCTTCCTATGCATTTGCCAACTATATTGTGAATTGTTGCAAGGCTCTATGACTTCTGATTTTTGATGTTTGTATCACCTTATGAAGAGTTGAGAGCATGACAAATACTGTACATAGATTACCCCCAATGAAAAAGCATTGGACATACAAATAATCTTTACATATTAGCAAATTACATTCATTATGCCTTTATTTTCCACAGACTGTCCAATTACTTCCATGGTGGAGAAAGATACTGTGAAAAAGTTAGTTTTAGAAAATACCTGGATCAGAAATTTACAAGAAAAAGAAATGATTGCAAGTTATGTCATCATAAACTAAAAACTCCTGGATTGGACAACTTACATTTCCTTGTTTGTTGGTTTTGTGTGTGTGTGTGTGTGTGTGTGTGTGTGTGTTTTAACTTACTCAGTGAAAGCAAAAATAGGTTTTAGAGACAAATAAACTTGTGTCTTTTAGCCTGAATCTCAGATCCACCTCTTTACAATTGTAGAGTTTTAGCTAAGTTACACTACAGAAGAAATAACATTACGAATACCCAAAATACAGGGTATTAATGATGATGTGCACAGGTGGGGTCCCTAGGTCTGGCCAGTGATTGGGGCCAATTGGGGCCGTCTCACCCAGTCCTCATCGGAGCCATTGGGGCCGGCTGGCTGGGAGGAGGGGCTGCCAAAGGTTGGTCAGATGCAGGAGGTTGGCTGTGGGAGCACACTGACCACCAGGAGGCAGCTCCTGTGTTGAGTGTCTGCCTTCTGGTGGTCAGCGCATCAGAGCGACCTGTTGACTAGTAATTCAGTCAACATGTTTTAATGGTCGCTTAGGCTTAGATAGATAGATAGATAGATAGATAGATAGATAGATAGATAGCTATAGTACGTATGCTACCAATTTTTAGATTTTATAATATAATTGAAAAAATAAATAAAGATTATTTATTCTAGCATTTGCACTTCATAAATGATAATCTAAATCCAAGAGAGGTCAAATGATTTCTTCAATTTTATAAAGCTAATTAGCCATTAGAATGCAACTCCAGTGTCTTGAGTCCAGGAGTATGCTTTCCTGCCACACTATTTCCTTCCTACCAAACTCCTCATTTCACTACCGCCCCTCCTTGCTGTCCATGTGCCTCCCCTCTACCTTCATTCACAGGATGTTGGTGATCAATATCTTTCCATACTTTGGTAGTATTTACAGAAAGGATCCTCATCACGATTGCTTTTTGTGCTATGGACTTTGGTTTTGATATTGTTTCTGAGCAGTTTCTATTAAGGAAACCAGGAATTTCATTAAAAGAATAAATACTGGACTGCATTGGGAACGTGGTAGACAAACATTTGAACTAATAGAATGGCCATTGATACAACTGTCTCACAGCACCTCTCATCTCATACCAAGTTTTCAGAATAAAACCTATAGCCAAAGAAAAATATTTCCATGATTTTGTTTTCTCTGATAATATCAGGGCTTAAATTGTGCTTGGTATGAGTCTAAGATATAAGATCTTTAGTCAAGCGGCTATCTCTTCCGCAAACGTATTTAAAGAGAATTTGGAAGTTTCTTGATAAAAAGGGAAAACATTTTTAAAAATAGCAGAATTATGAAGTAAATCATAGGGAGGAAACTGGAAGGGGCAAAAGAACAATGCATGCCTAGGATTAGTGTGATGGAAGCCACAGAAGCCTGAAGTGCCAGGACCAGGACTACTGTGGCCACTGTTTTTAGATCTTACACAGATCTCTCTCCTGCGGAGGTCTGTGCATGTTGGTAAAAGTGGAGCCCATGCTTTAATAGACATTGATATTCTAATTTTAGAATTCATGAGAACTCACCTCCTAGAGCACCTCCCTTAGTGACTTCCTACTGCCCTGTGTACTCTTTCCATCATTACTTGTAGCATCCCTCACTATCCCCAAACTTTTTCTCTTCTTCTGCTCTGATATTTAGTATTTCTGATATTTGCATTAGCATTCTGTAATGTGGCTGAGGAAATACAACAGAGATTTAAAGCTTATCTTTGCATATATAATTATTATTTTAATCCTCAAGAATAGGTCTTGCGTAGATTGTGGCAAGCTAATGTATAAAGTGGAAAACCTTTTTAAATTTTACTTAGATGTAAATGGAGTTTGTGCCTACATATTAATGCAATTCTCGGTATTGTGTTTATTTTATAGGAAGCATGTGACATCCATGCACTTTAAAGAGGCAAAGGCCAAATAAAATAACTGTTCATTACCTAAGAAGAATTACTATGCTATTGCTATGAACATATTTCTTATACCATAGTTTCCTCAAAAATGTTCCACCTGTAAATAACCACCTTTTAAAGGAGAATTATGATGGTAATGAAGGGAAGTAAAACACAGAAGGCAGTACTGAGGTATAGTGGAAAGCATGTAAGATATGTCATATCACCTGAATGCGAACTCTGGTGCTATCATTTACTACCTGGGAGAATTTATGCAAACCACTCAACATTTCTGAACTCGATTTTTCTGCCTATTGGTAAAATGGTATGCCAATGTCGCTTTCAATGATTGAATGAGGTCAAGCACAGGAGTTACTAGAGCAGACATATAATTTATTATAGTTCACTCCCTGTACACCTAAATTATTAGGCCATTGCTTAAATAAATACAAAATCATAATGCTCCTGTAACCCCTGTATTCCAGTTCACCAAAGGTCTAGGCCACTTAATTTATCTTTACTCTTATTTTATAAAATATAATAATTTTAACTTTTAAACATTATGACTTTTATGAAATATATGAAAATATAATGAAAACATATATGTTCAATTTAATGAATTATAGAGTGAACAGTGGGGTGACCCCTTAGTTCAAATACAGAATAGAACTATCATGGAAATGCTCTTGCATATCTCCTTTCAAATCATAACACCTCCTTTCCCCCAGCAGTAACCTTGGTCTTATCCTTACAGTATTTTCTCACCTTCCTTTGTAATTTAATATCCAATGATGCCTATATATGTGTGTGTGTGTGTGTGTGTGTGTGTGTGTGTGTGTGTGTGTATATATATATATATATATATATATATATATATATATATATCTGTCTATAACATATGTCATAAGGTGACCAGACGCCCCGCTTTTAGCGGGACAGTCTCGATTTTTAATGATTTGTCCCGCGTCCCACGGCGTTTTAAAAAAGTCCCTATTTTTGGAAAGAATGCATAACAAGCTAGGGAATGGTGGGAGAATGGGAAGGGAATATACGGTTTTCCGCAGCCAAGCGGTCAATGGTGTCCCGCTTTACCAATGTTAAAATCTGGTCACTTTAGACTCGTCTCTATGAGTGTATGTAAATTTTGGAATGATACAAACTGTATTCCATTGATTCTATTGAGTTCAGATTTTCCTCCTGGAGTCTTTAAGATTTGACCATATTGCCATCCATTTCAATCAATTACATATATTTCCTTAAATGTGTGTACAATATATATTTTACTTCTTTATAGAGTTGCATTTGTGTTGCTTTCAGTTTGGGATTATTCTAAACAATGCTGCTATGAACATTTATATATACAAATATATTATATATTTTTATGTATTTATATATCCCTAAGCAAAAGTCATACCCTCCCCTAGGATATAACCTAAGAGAGGAATCAATAGAGCATAGTGTATGAATCTATGTTTATTTGTTACTGACAACTGTTTTCCCTAAAGTAGTGGTAGCAACGTATGCTCTCACCAGCAGTGTATAAATTATTCCCACTGCTTAAAACCCTCTGTTTAGAATTGCCATACTTCTTAGTTTTATCATAATGACTTTCTTTTTGTTTTGCCACTGCAGTATGTTTATTACTCTTTTATTGTCTTTTTTTACGATTTTAATTTAAATTTCTCTGATTACAAATGTGCTTAACTATCTTTTCACATGCTGACTGGCTATTTGGCTTTTCTCTTCTGTGCAGTGCTGATTGTCTTCTTATTGCTCTATTGAGGATATTTATATAATCTGGATATGGGTCTCTTAGGCTGTTTATGTTGTAAATAGTTATCACATTGGGTGGCTTACATTTTTAATAAGGAAATGGTGTATTTAGTGGGGGAAGTCTTAATTACAATATAGTCCATTTTATCAATTCATTTTCTTTAGAGCTAGTGCTTTTTGTGTCTTGGTTAACAAATAATTTCTACTCCAAAGTTATAGAGCTTTTCTGCTCCGCAAAATTCTAAAATATTTACTATTTTCTTTGTACATTTAAGGTTACTGTCTGTTTTTAACTTTTATCAGTAGGTGTTAAGAGTAAAAAAGTATTTTTATCCAATTGGCTTTTAGTTGTCCTATTTTTTTCTCATTAAAAAAACAATTACTTTCTCATCATTCTGTAGTGCCAAATTTATCATAAGTTAAATGTCCATAAATGTGTGTTCCATTTCTGGCGTTGCCTTTTAGTTCTTTTGGTCTATATGACTATGTTTGCTTAAATACTACCACGTCTCACTATAGTTTCCTAATAAATTGTTACATTTAGTAGAAAAAATTTTCCCCTTTGTTTTTCTTGAGTCTTCCCCATGTTTGGCCCTTTAACTCTATATATACACATAAGAATAATTGTTCATTTCCTCTGTAAAATCCCTACTGGGATTTTCATCAATCATATTGATTCTATACATCAATTTAGAGACAATTGACATGTTATAATATTGAGTGATCCTATTCATAAGTATGTATATCACTTAATCTTTCTCATTAAATTTTTATAGATTAGACCAGAGATCTTATATATCATTTGTTAGATTTAGTTCTCAGAATGGAATATTATTAGTGGTATTTTAAGTAAGATCTATTTAAAATTGCATTTTATCTTTTACTAGGGGCCTGGTGCATGAAATTTGTGCACGGGGGGAAGGTGGGGGTCCCTCAGCCCAGCCTGCCCCCTCTCACAGTCTGGAACCCCTCAGTGGATGTTCTATGATGGCCCCAGTCTGCCAGGCGCCTTTTGTGTGTGTGTGTGTGTGTGTGTGTGTGTGTGTGTGTGTTGCCACTGGGGGCTTGCTCCCAGCCTCATCTGAGGCTCGGAGCAGTCCTCCTGTGTGTGTCTATCTGCTGGGGACCTGCCCCCAGGCACACTATGGAGGCTTGGAGCAGGCACCCTGCTGTGTTGATCTCTCAGACTCCTGCCATCCCCTGCATGTTATTCTCTTTTTTGAGCTGAGCAGGACTACATGGATGCCATGGCTGAGAAGCAAAAATTGGATGTAGAGTTTCAGAAGAGACTAGAAAGGAATAAAATTGCTGCAGAGGAGTAGACTGCAAAGCGTTGAAAAAAGCACCAAAAGTTAAATGAGAAGAAATTATTGACAAAGAAGATGAAACTCGAACAGAAGAAACAAAAAGAAGGATCCAGTCAGAACCAAGAGCAGCCATCCAGTAGTTCTGGGAAGACATCTGGGACAAAGGAGGAGAAAGAGGAAGAGCCCAGCTTCATCATGGGGCGACGACAGTGTTGACCACAGTGGCTTTTGGCCCAGGGCCCCAGAAAATCCTCCACATGACCCAAGGAGAAAGGCGGCTGGCTGTTTGAACTGTCTCTCACCCAAGACCTCACTGCATAGAAGCAAGTGGAAGCATCCTGACTGCTTGTGGCCCTGCTTATAGGGACAGAGAGCACTGTCTCCTGGACACTCAGGGGCATTGCCAAGCAGAGTTCCTTCATGTTCCCGCTAAAGGGGGGAAACGTATAAACTTCCACCCCTGCTGTTCTCACATATTTGAACAGTGATGAGTTTTGGGCTGGTATCTGTGAAAGGAATGCTTATTTATTAAAGAACATGCTGCACAAGGGGTCTGGGAGCCTCCAAGAAGGCTGCTGGCCCCCAGCCCCCGCAAGGGGCCTGGGGAGCCACCAAGCAGGCCACCAGCCCCCTCTACCTCTTTCCTGCTCCCTGGTCTCCTTGTGGGACCGGGGAGCAGCCAAGCGCCCCCTGGCCAGCTTCTCAGTGGCTGCCAGCCACCATCTTGGCTGGGTTAATTTGCATATAGCTGCTCTGATAGGATGGTGGGCATGGCTTAGGCATCCCGGAGAAATGGTCAATTTCAATATTATACTTTTATTAGAGTAGATATATAAATAAGCTTTTTTAACATATTCAGCCTGGTAAAATTCATAAACTAATTTGGCTGATGTTTGGATTTTAAAACACACAATCATGTTGGCTGCTTTACTTATTCCCAATTCTTATTTAAATTTTTATAACTTATTGTTCTGGGTAGGATTATTACAATGTTGAAGAGCTGTGGTTGCAGCAGGCAACCTTATTTTATTCTTCATCTCAGAGGGAAAGCTTTTGATATTTCAATATTAAGGATGCTATTTTTACTTATGCGGCCTCATTATTTGAAAATTTTGTGTTTTCCAATTCTATTACAGTAGGTCCTCAGGTTACATTCGAGATCCACTCTTATGGCGCGAGGTAGTGTGATTTTCCATGTAGGTCGGAACCCACCTACATAAGCACCTACCACTCACATGGAGCAATACACAACAGTAATGAAGTGAAACAGTAACAAAAATTTAAAAGAAAGATAACAATTCCTGACCTTTACTTGTGCTAAATAAATAAAAAACATAAAGCACAAGTGTGCATACATTGAAATGACGGAACTTTTTTTTTTTATAAATAAATGGGAGAAGGCGACGCAACCATGAAAGGACCTACATTGAGTCCAACGTAACCCGACGACTGTCTGTACTCACTAAAATTTACTTTTAGCCCCCAAATCAATACTCACAGCAGAGTGGTAAAAAACTCGAGTTACCCGACATTCATGTTCCCTGCTGAGAATGAGCCATCGTGATCCTTGTCTTCTCACATTGTAAATAGTGTCTTTGTTGTCAGAAGTTGATGTCTTATGTTTCATATTTTTGTAATTTTTGTTGGTAATTTCTTTAATATGGCCCCCAAGCATAGTGCTGAAGTGCTGTTTTGTGTTCTTAACCACATGTATTACCCAGAAAATACATACAGGATGGGCAGAAGAAGGTCTACATTGTGATTACATAAAACACAGAATTTTTTTCTTGTAATATTTATTAATTATCATATTACTTTCTATACAAGCAACTGTAAACCTACTTTTGCCCAGCCATGTAAATTAGATAAACCCCAGGCATGAGTTATAGTGCTATTGTCTGTAACTTCAATGTTGATGATTCAACAAAATAAATTTATAAAGTTCTTTTGGTATGTAATATATATCTTTTCTCAGATACTTTTGAGTCTCACTACAGTTTTCTAATAAATTGTTATGTTCAGTAGAATAAATTCTTCCCTTAAAGTTATCTTTAAGCTGCAACACACAATGGGTTGATGAAAATGTGAGCATAAGCTCATAGGTACAAAACCCTGTATTTCTCCCTGGAAGCAGTGGTTCAGGATTTGCTAATTTAGCATTCACAGGGACTTTATAGAATACTAGAGGCCCAATGCATGAAATTTGTGCATGGGAGGGGGGCGGTCCCTCAGCCTGCCTGCACCCTCTTGCAATCTGGGACCGCTCAGAGGATGTCTGACTGCCACTTTAGGCCCAGGATGGAGCCTAAACTGGCAGTCAGACATCCCTCTCACAATCTGGGACCACTGGCTCCTAACTGCTCGCCTGCTTGCCTGCCTGCCTGATCGTTCCTAACCACCTATCTGCCTGCCAGATTGCCCCTAATCCCTCTGCTTGCCTGCCTGGCAGATTGCCCCTAACCACTCACCTGCCTGCCTGATCATCCCTAACCACTCTGCCTGCCTCATTGCCCCTAACCCTTCTGCCTGCCTGCCTGCCAGATCATCCCTAAACACCTCTGTCTTGGCCCCTGCCATGGCAGTTTTGTCTGAAATTACGTCCGGAAGGTTGTTCGGCTATCTGGTCTAATTAGCATATTATGCTTTTATTATTCTAAATAACTACTGGAGATAATGAGAATTAACTGAAAATATGTGTGTTTATACCTATGTATGTGTATTTTATATTTGTATGCATGTGTGTTTCATAAATATTAAACAGAATGAAAAAGATCTTTCTTTTTCTAGTTGGTTAAAATGTTTTGATTCTTTTTGTTTTTCTGATAATGAATGATTCTTGCTTTTGTCAAAACTTCTGCATATATTGAGATAATAATTTAATTTCTCCCTTAGCTATTAATGTGGAAAATTACACTGGCTGACTTTCTGATGTTAAACCAATTTTGTATTCCTGATATATACTCAATGTGGATATGATAATATATCTTCTTTATATTACACTAGTGCTGAGTACTGATTATAAACATATATATATATACACACACACATATACATATATATGTATATTCAGGGGTTGATTCACTTTATGTTTTTTAATTTTATTAATTTCTGTTCTTATCTTTATTACTTCTTTTTACTGTCTTTGAGATTACTTGGCTTTATTTTTCTAATATATTACACTGGATGCTGGTTCATTGATTTTTTTACCTTTTTTTTCTACTACACACTTTTACATTATTATGTTTTTCTATAAAACTAGTTTAACTGCATTCCATATTATATGATATACAGTATTTGGGTATTTACTTAAAATATTTTCTAAATTCCATTATGCTTTATTTTTTTGGCCATTCATTATTTAGAAATATATTGCTAATCTCTGCATATGTGAGGATCTCCTGTGTATATTTTTGGTGCTGAAGTTTAGCTTAGGACCATTACTATTACACAAATAGATTCTTATGAGTTCCATCCAAGGAATTTTTTTGAGAATCTAGTTTGTTTGTTTGTTTTTTAAATCTATGCATTATCCTTAATCTAAGAGCTGGGAGACGCTGTGAATCTAAACTAGTGACCCAGGAACGCTTGCAGAATCAAACCTTGAATCTGTTAGCTCAATCAGACTTCAGCTGTAAGAGATGAGAGATTTACTTTGTCAGTCACTGACAACATCGGCCATTTCCTGGTGTAAACCCTGAAGTCTCTTGGGATTTGGAGCTGATTTGCCTACATTTAAGGATGAGTTTAAGGGTTATCTTGCAAGGGGCTACTAGTTATGCATAACCCTTATTCCAAATAGCCCTCAGCGCCTCCAGATCCATAAGTGGAGTGAGACGGCATCAGGCTAAAGGGAAGGAGATCAAAAAAATTAAAACAGGCTGTACTAAGGTATTTCTTACTTATGTGAAGATACCTACTCTAATAAAAGAGTAATATTGAAATTGATGATTTCTCTGGGATGCCTAAGCCACGCCCACCAGCCAAGCCACGCCCACCAGCCAATCAGAATGGCTGTATGCAAATTAACTCAGCCAAGATGGAGGCCTGCAGCGCAACCACAGAGGCGAGTGCGGTGCGGTGCAGGCAGCAGGGTGTGCGGGGTGTGCAGGGTGGGTGGTGGGCCACGGGGGTGTGTAGGGTGGGTGGGCCGAGCTGGGCGGGCTTGGCCAGCCTGCAAACTACCATCAGCCCCTCTCCCAGGCTGGCCAGGCACACCAGCAGGTAGACATCCTCCAAGAGGTCCCAGACTGTGAGAGGACACAGGCCGGGCTGAGGGACTCCCCGAGTGCACAATATATTGTGCACCGGGCTCCTAGTGTTCATTATATGATGAGGAAACATGCTATTGTGCCAAAATTATTTTTCTCTCTCCTGCTGCTTTTTATCCCTTTAATCATACAGAAATAAAATGATTTCTCTCATCTCTGTATTTCACTCCTACCTCACCTGCCTTTTCTACTATCATTTATTGTAAAATCCTCAAAAAGTCATGTATGCAGTCTCTAATTCTTCTCATCTATTCTCTTTACATGCACCTGTAAGGCTTACACTCAGCTCCCACCCACCACATAAAATCACCCCTGTTGAGGGAGCCTATTCCTATGTGGCTATTCTTAATGATAAAATCTAAATCTCAGTCCTCATCAATTTTGAATTATCAGCATCATTTGATAAGGTTTGTCACACTCACCTCCTTAAAGAATTTTTCACTTGCTTTAATGATTTGAATAGTGTCCTACAAAAATTCTTGTCCATCTGGAACCTCAGAATGTGTCCTTCTTTGGAAATAAAATATGTGCAGATATAATTAGGTAAGATTAGAAATTAGGTCATTCTGGATTACAGTGGGCCTTAACATAATATTCAGCTGGTGTCCTTACAGGAAGGAGAAACACACACACACACACACACACACACACACACAATGACCAGATAAATAGACATTGGAGTAATGGAAGCTAATGAAGCCAAGGATTGCTGGCAACTACCAGAAGTTGGAATAAGCAAGCTAGAATTTGCCCCCAGAACCTCTAGAGCAAACAATTTCAGACCTGTGGCATTCGAAATTTAGAGAGAAAAATTTCTGTTCTTTTAAACCACCCACTTTGTGACACTTTGTTAGCAAAGGCCTGGGAGATGAATACATTTGGCTGCTGGTACCTTTTACACTCCTGAGAGTGTTGGTATTCCATTGGCCTTTTCTTAGTCTCTTTGGATGATCCTTCTGCTCAGCCCAGATCTCTTAACATTAATACATTCCAGGCCTAATCCATGAGCTCTTCTTTTATCTATCTACATTCACTTCCTTAGTGATTTTACCCAGTCCCATGACTTTAAAAACCATATATTCACCCCAAACTCCTAAATGTATATTTTGAGCCTGGATCACACTCTGACCTCCAGTCTCATGTATGATTAGCTGCCTATTTGACATTTCCACTTGTATTTTTAGATAATGGAGTATAGTCTAGCTAGTTAAAGAAGATGTGTAGTTAATATTAATATTCCACATTTTAAGAGATACTCCACCATTTCTCATCTCATTTCCAAATCAAAGTCCTCAAGTACATCTGACTAGCAAAATCTGAATTTATTAATTCATCTTAATTAATAATTACTTAACCTTAATTCATTAATTCAGCTATCAAGTATTTGTTTGCCAGTTATATACTGGGTGTTGCTTTTGTTTGTAGCAACTTCTGAGCTTCATTTTTAGGCATTTTCATCCACATATTCTATGCACTTATTATCATTTTGCTTAAATTAGCCAAACTCTGGCATATTTGGGAATGAGAATCCAGGTACAAAATAATGCCTTGAAAGTTATCCAAATCTTACATAGATTGTCTCTATATGACCTTGCAGCATCAATAATTGGCATAGAACTTAGTTATATCCATAAATATGTAAAAAGCAATTTTTCTATAACTGCTACAAATAGGAATACTTTTGTTGATTTTTTTCTATCTCAATTTACATAAGCCACCACAAAGAATACAAAATAATTTTATTTAGGTAAGAGTGGACAATGATTTAAGGCCTGAGACATTAAATATTAATACCTCACAAATTTATTCTACTTCTGAGCAAGCATCTTTATTGATCATAAGAATTACAATAAGAGTTAGGGTATAAAAAATGCATGTAGTCAGAGAAATGTTGTGCTTAGGGATACAAATTATTGTAGACCTTTTCAGCAGTCACATGGCTTTGTATTAAATAGAAATGTGGTGATAAAATATTATCATGAGCCTTAATCCAGCAATTCCATAGGAAATGTACAACAAATAAAGAAAACAAAATTGCTTGTAAAGTATTTTAAGAATAAAAGTGTAGATTAGAAACAGCTATATAACTAGAGAATCCTCATCATGTTTAAAAGAAGAATATAGCATACTGAGGAAGGGGCCTAACTATTCATTCTATAGACTAAAGAGGCTATTCTGAGTTTTTGTTCTCTTATCCATATCCTGAGGGCATATATTTTTGAAACATACAAACACTGTAGAATTTAGGGCTCATCTGCTGACTCAGCTCTAGTTTTGTTGCAAGATCAAATAATCTTGGTGTTTGTAGAACAGCTATTAAAATTACTTTTTATGATCTATGTAAGAGCAAACTGACTCGTCAAAGTTGGCTCTCATTTTTCTTTCTGCTGCTAAAAATGTTGGCAATGCATTTATAGTGTCAACAAT
>PVJC01036630.1:0-17620 GCA_004026665.1 Murina feae | reverse complement strand
ATATTTAATAAGGTAGCATTCACAAATGGACTGCACCCTTAATGTAAGACAGTTCAAAATTTACCCATGATGCGGACTTAGAGATTGTTCATATGCTATTTTCTTCTAATATTTTTCCCTTTTAAAAATAGAAAATAGCAGTATCTTTACTTATCTCAAGAATTTATACTCACTGGAAGCTTTCAAAGTTTATATGAGCTTATCCCCAAAGATAGAAATAAAGGAAAATATCTCTGAAGTTTTTACTTCTGAAGTGGAAATTATAAAACGGCCCATTATTTCCCACTCTGTATAATGAAACTTCAAATATAATTACTCGCATCACATTCCCATTCACTTCATCCATAATGTACTGGGAATGGGAAGGAGCTAGAACTCCAAGTCTCTTTTCCAAGCTGCAGAAGCAGCCTTTTCCCTCACTAGCTGATGGTTGTTTATTGAGTTCTGCTGAACATCTATGAAATACATGAGCATTATTACAATTATATCCAAAGCGAAGAGACGTTAAATACCTTGCCTAAAGTCAGAACCGAGTCAGACACAGCGCAGGCTAGGTCCGGCCACTCCGCAGGGTCCTTTAACTGCATCCGGATTTGTGATTGTTTCTCCGTTATTTGATTAGAAATACGGACAGTGTTGATTCTGGCTTTAATCCCGAAACAAGTATGTGAGGAAATCAGTTTAACTGGAAGCAAAACTAAAAGAGGAGATTCAAGGACAAATCCCAGTACTCTGATATTTTTCTATTTGTATGAATTTTTATGGAAGATCCAATAAATATGTCTTCACAAAAATACATCTCTGATTTTTAACCTCTTACTACTGGGCTCATTCAGGGAAGTTTTGTAGTTTGATTAACTTCAGTAATGCTCACTTAAAGCTTAAATAAAACCAGAGTTCAATTAAAGCTTTGCTTTATAGTACTAATAATAAAGTTTTACCTATAAACATATGAGTTAAAATGTCATTTCAGCGACAATATAAAGAGAATCTAAATTTTTCTTAGTTATAGAAATGGGGCAAGTTAATAATTGCCAAGATGAAAGGGTCAGTCTATTTGCAAAAGGATTTCCTGAAGGGCAAAATTGTGAAATTTACCTGCAAGCACCAATAATCTTCTAAACAAGTTGTGCCTTTTGTTTTAAACTCTAGAGGATTTTTGCATGTGTAAGAGGTGACTTGTTAGCTCCGTTAGCCATATTGCATAATAGTTCAGACTGCAAATCCTGTTTCGTTTCTTTTGTTGTTTCTGATGTTCATTCTGATGTTACTCAAGCTGTTGTTTGCTATTTGTTCTGTGAGCCCTCTTTCCTAACACAGATTCCAGTAAAATACTGAAGTTGTGTTTTCTCTCTGTTCTTTGTTTTCAGGACTCAAGTACTGCCGGTGATTGGCCTTCCCATTGAAATTTTTCCTGTCATTCACTCAGGAAATTTGAAGTTTATCCAGGAAAAGGTAATCCTGATGATTTACTGGAAAGAAAAACAGTCAGTTAGGCTGAAGTGATTTACACACCCAGGAGAAGTAGATATGACACATTCATAATTATAGTGCATCCAAGATGCTGCCATTACATCTCAAAAGCATGTGTTTGCCTGATTTGCTAAGTACCTCTATGATAAAATGTTACAGTTTTAAATAAAAACCTATATTTTCCTCCTTGTAGCCCTTTTGTCTTTTGCTCACTTCCTCAGAGGAGGGACAGTAATAACATAACAGTAACTAACATATGTGGCACATTTATTATGTGCCAGACATGGACTTCTCTGAATGAGCCCAGTAATAAGAGGTTAAAAATTATTTCATAAACATGGTATATTTATTAAATAATTCAGCCACAACAGCCCTATATGCAAGTATTGCTAATACCCCCATTTCACAAATGAGAAAACTGGGTAACAGAAGTTTAAAGTAACTGGCCAAGGTCACACAGCTAGTAAGAGGTGGCCAGGATTCAAAGTCTAGCTCAGAATCTGTGCTCCTCACTATTAAAAATAGATAATTCTTTCTCTCAGGACATTGCCTCAGGAAAAATACCTGGAAAAAGCTAATGGAAGGGCAGAATAAAGGTCAATGTTCTGGGAAGGCATGCCAGAGACTGAACTTAATGGGGAGAGCATTCCTTTAGTCCTTGGCTGCTCTGTCAAAACATGGTGGAAGACTATCACAAGGAAAGGTTAAATTTTCAACCTTGTATGATTGCACTGAAGATGAGAATGAGACCAGACATCACTGGCTGAAAGAAGTAAGATAACTTTTTTTTTTTACTGCCTAGGAGATGGTTTGCATGGGAAAGAAACTGGAAGTAGATTGATCCTCCAGGAGGTACCAATAGATTATGCTAAGTAAGTGAGGAAGGTGATGGCATTGAGGTTGTGACCAAGGGGCTGATGAAGAGAGTATGGCACCCAGTAGAAATAATCAATAGGACTTACCATTAAGGAAGTGTAGGATGAGGGCAAGAAATGCGTGATAATGCCAAGACTTTGAACTGGATAAATAAATAAATAGCAGTATTATTTATATGCTCTATCTTTTGTCATATAAATAAAATCTCTGGGAATTGGTTCTATTTTTAAATGTCGTCATAAAAATTTGAATCGTGTGTTTTCCAATTAGTTGGATAATATTCTGAAATGAGATAATATTTTAAGAATCTAAAAGCTGGAGAAAAAGTACACATAGAGATTGGATTTAGGTATCTGAACAAAAAAGATTTGTAACAAACTTATTGAAAGCAGAGAAGTTATACTGAGGACTACAGTGAAAGCAGACATCTTGAGTTACCGCCCATCTTCCTTATGTGCACAGGCATATTTTAAAATGTGGTTTTACTTAACTGTGCTGTTTTTTCTTTTTCCTCCACATATTTTTACACAATATAGCTGAATTTCTTCTTCATGTGTCACATGTAAGCAATCTGTTTTCTCTTAGAATTTAACATTTATTTGGTTTCAATTGTTTTGTTTTTAATGATGTGATCTTATGGGGAAATTCTTATTTAATAAGAAAGATATTATTTAGAGTCACAAAATATATGCCATTCTGAAGTCCTTGCCTGCACATGGAAAAAAAACCAAACAAACCCAAACATTCCTTGGCAGGGCTCTTTTTGTTCTTTGAAGGGGAAAAAATGAGTAAGAAAAAATCTTTTGCACTTTGTTGGGGAACAAAGTTAGTTATATTCCAGTAGGAAAAAAAAATTCAGATAGGTCTGTCGACTGAGCATAAAAAGGTGAGAAGTCTTGATGTAGAAATAAACAACAAATATTTACTAATGTGACTCAGGATTTACAAATCAGAAATGCTACCAGGTAACACCCAGCTTGTTCTGAAGAAAAGAGAAGGAGAGTTCTTACAGTAAACTGAGAACAGGTTCTGCATTCTTAGCCTCTGGATTGGTGTGAGATAGTAATCTTACAGATGTCCAAAGGTCTGAATAATGTATGTCAGGTGGCATGGACACATGAATATTCTTTCCTAAGTTCTTCAGAAAGTTATCTATAGGCTTTATATATACACAGGGTACCCCCCAAAATATATACATACTTTAACAGTTGGTAGCTCCATTTTGACAATGAAATGTATTTTAATAAGCCATGCCTTTGGAATTATTGGAACCCCTGGTTTAAACCCTCCAACTTGATATGTCCTGGGAAGCAAGCATTCCACACAGGACTGTGCTATTACAGCTCTGATTAGGTTTACAGTGAATAGATAAGGTGGGGGTAAAAACATATAGACCCCCCAAAGAGAAAATATATAGTAATTACAACTCTAAAGAAGTAAAAACAATGTACACATTGATGAAATGCAAATGTGGATGGAACTGTCAGGATCACAGAGTTATATTTTCTTTTCTTTAAAGAAAAGGACAAACTGGTTATGAAGGAAAGGGCAGTTCAGGCTGGTGTAAACATTAATATTGTGTGTTGAGAGTAGCAATTGGGTATTCTAGAATCTAGTAATAAAAAGCGAAGTAGGCAGTAATGAGAGATGTCATGGTAATTAGATATGAAGAAAACACAGGCGGATACGAGGAGCCCGGAACATTACCTATGCACATGGATTTGACATAATTAGTTAATGGGATTACATATAGCAATTGATTTAATTATTTATAAGTACAGGTTTTTTTTTAGCAAAAGGGGCACATAAGAGAAATCATAATATGCTTTTTTTCAATACAAACACTAGATCAATGTTGGTTAATTGGGAGTGATTTTGCATCTCCTCATCCGACCCCCACTCTGACAATGTCCGTAGACATTTTTGGTTGTCACAACTGGGGAGGTGGGGAGCTACAAGCATCTTTGGGAAGAGGCCAGGGATGCTGCTAAGCATCCTGCATTGCACAGGGCACCTCCCACAACAAGGAGCCATCCAGCCCCAGACACCAATGGTACCAAGATGCAGAAATTCTGGGCTCGCTTAAGGAGAGAAGTGAAGTTCTTGAATTTAATTAAAAGGTCCAAGAACTAGGTCAGAGGCCTCTAAACAGTCTCTTGTTTGACATGCTCAATCTCTTCTTTCATTAAGTTACCCATAAAGCTAATATGAAGAATAAAGATAAAATTAGTTACATTCACTTGTAGGAATATTCCAAATTTCACATTCTGCTCCTAATAGATTCTGTGTTTCCACCCATCAACATGGATGATTCTCAGAAACATAATGTTGAATGACAAAGCAAGTCAAGGAAGAATATATTCAGTGTGATACCAGTTATAGAAAGTTTTGAAAACAAGCAAAACTACACAATATGTTATTTAGGGATATATAAGTTGTATGAGGAAAATTAAGAATGTTAATAACAATATCATTCAGGATAGCATTTATGTCTGCAAAGAAGGAAAATGGATTTGGAGAAAAGCACAGGGGACCCTTAAATATATTGATTACATTCTAATTTTTAGAGTAGGTAGTGGGTTATTGAGTGAAGTTACTTACTGTACTTTATAGTTTACATAAATGTCATATTCCTTTGTGGGTATCAAAAATCACATAATACAAACAATCATAAAATTCAGTTATTGAGTATTGGCCTGCGGACTGAAGGGTCCCAGGTTCAATTCCAGTCAAGGGCACGTGCCGGGGCTCAGCTCCATCCCCAGTGGGCGATGTGCAGGAGGCAGCCGATCAATGATTCCCTCTCATCATTGATGTTTCTATCTCACTCTCCCTCTCTCTTCCACTCTGAAATCAATAAAAATATATTAAAATAAAATAAAATTCAGTTATTAGTGCAGTGGCCACTGAAGATTTTTCCTTTAAATTTTATTGCCGCCTGCAGGTTAACACTAGGTACTGCAAAGAACTGTCTTTCAAAAACCAAATGAATGAACATCAAAACAAATGAACTCAGCAAGGCATTTGAGATATAAACAAATACAGAAGGCTGGGTTTCTGCTCCAGCCATGCTTAAAACGCATTTGTGGATAAAGAACATCCAGAATGCATTAAGGAAATAAACAATATAGCACACAATCTTATATTTAAGGCCCTTTGTCAGTGTCATACTTAAATTAACAGAAACAAATGACATTTTACAGCATGAGAAACTGACTCAGTTTACCACCAGAATCCAACCCTTTGACGTGATTCTTCCTGCCACTTGCTTAGGCCAGGCCCCGGTTACTTCATGCCAGTTACCACCTGTTCTCCTGAGCTCTTCCCTCTCCTCTGTTCTCCCTCGTTTCTTCTAAACATTGCCACTGGTCTTGAAATAACTACTTCACATTAGAAGCCATTCATGTTCTCCATCTACATTTCCACCAGACCGTTGTACCCAATTTCACCCTATATAGAAACCCTGGAACTATTGTTATCTTTGAGGGAATATTTTCTCTGAATTCCTAAAGCACTTACTGTTTGTATCATTTATTTGCCATTTTCACACACTGATACTAAAACTGATTCATTTACATAAGGTTTGTTTTCTAAATTAGATGAGTTTTTGGAAGTCTGGGGTAATTTTCTAGTTTTAGGGGGGTTTTCTTTCTTTTGTCCCCTGCAAAGATCTGTAATGCCCATATTTGATTTTGAGGACCCCATTGTAATGTGAAAATTTCTCAGACTCCTCCCTCACCAGACATAATAGCATTTACATTTTTCAGGTTCTGTAAATGAAAAACAACATAATGACCATATTGATTTCAATAACACTTTAGAATATGAATTGTTTTAATGACAATACCTTCTACATAATTATATATACACTAGAGGCCTGGTGAACGAAATTCATGCACAGAGGGGAGCGGGGGAGTTCCTCAGCCCAGCCTGCATCCTCTTGCAATCTGGGACCCCTCGGGGGATATCTGGGATCAGGCCTAACTTGGCAGTTGAACATCCCTCTCACAATCTGGGACCACTGGCTCCTAACCACTTGCCTGCCTGCCTGATTGCCCCAACTACTCTGCCTGCCTGCCTGATCACCTCTAACCACTCGCCTACCTGCCTGATCGCCCCAACCACTCTGCTTGCTTGCCTGATCACCCCTAACTGCTCGCCTGCCTTCCTGATTGCCCCTAACTGCTCGCCTGCCTGCCTGATCACCCCTAACTGCTCGCCTGCCTTCCTGATTGCCCCTAACTGCTCGTCTGCCTGCCTGATTGCCCCTAGCCACCTCTGCCTCAGCCCCTGTTGTCGTGGCTTCGTCCTGAATGAGGTCTGGAAGGTTGTTTGACTGTCCAGTCTAATTAGCATATTATTCTTTTATTATTATAATCATTAGGGTAGGTAGTGGGTATATAATATGTGTGTGTGTGTGTGTGTGTGTGTATTAGAGGCCTGATGCATGAAATTCATGCAAGAGTAGGCCTTCACAGCCCTGGCTGCCCCAGCTTCATCCGGAAGGTTGTCTGGATGATTGTTCTGCTGTTCAGCCATTCAGTCCATTTGCATACTATGCTTTTATTATTATAGAAGAAACTAGAGGTCCAGTGCACGGATTCGTGCACTGGTGGGGTCCCTCAGCCTGGCCTGTACCCTCCTGCAATCTGGAACCTCTAGGGGGATGTTGGAGAGAAGGTTTTGGCCCAATCTCCACAGGCCAGGCTGAGAGACCCCATTGGTGTATGAATCCATGCACCAGACCTCTAGTATGCATATAAGATCTTTGGTTAATTTTTTCCTGCCTTCCCCCTCTCCCCTCCCCACTTCCCTCTGAGATTCAGCAGTCTGTTCCATGTTTCCATGTCTGTGCATTGAGCATCTGCCCCTTGATGGTCATTGCATGTCATAGGGTCAGCCGGTCACTTAGATTTATACACCCATGCACACTAGTGGCCTGGTACACAAATTCATGCACATTGAAAGGAAATTAATTAGAAGACATTTTAATATCACTATTTGCCCTTTCTCTATAATAGGAGTGTCAATCAAATTCACAATTAACAATGACAGATGGAAACACACACGTGTAATTGGTGCCAATGAGAGCTTTATATGTATCGCGCATGCACGAGTCAACTTAGCCTTTTAAATACAGAATAAACTTGCTTAATTAGACCTGCTTTCTGATTTAGCTAAACTTTTTCCAGCCCAGTGAAGCAGCCCAACTTCTCTTTCAGGTAACTGTCAGCAATACAGCAGTAAATATCAACACGAAGCAGATTATTATTATAGATCACACAGAGAGGACAAAGGGTAAAATATTTAACTGCAGCAGTGTGTGACTATATTCTGCACAGTGAGAAAACCTTAAGTCATTTTCAAGGTTCACCATTTCTTACTTCTTTTCAATTGGGTCAAGTTTCTAAGCTTTCTAAATCTCCATTTTCCAGCTAATGAAAAGAAAACGGGATTCCATTGAGTCTCTTATCTACCTATTCCAGGACTTCTATGAGGATCAAATGAGATGAGGCACAGGAAAACACTTCACAGACATTTGGTTGAAGTGTGAAGTGTTTCCACCTGGCTATGAAGCCAGCCAGTTGTGTTCCTGGGCTGAAGAAACTGCAAGGAGGCTAACTGTCACTAGGAAGAAGAAGCCAGACATTGCTATGTGACATCATTATCCAGCACCCACAGCCACCGTTTCTGGGCTGGGCTGTGGGACGCATTTTGTGCCATGGCAGCATCAGCTGCGATTTGGTGGGCTGCCACTCTGGGATGGTGGCAGGGACCTGCCACCATCCCAGAGTGGCAGCCCACCAAATCGCAGCTCGGGGAAAGCCGAGTGTTGCTTTGTTGGTGCCAGGTCTGCACTGCCATTTCTCTGCAAATAGCCAGCGCGTGTCATAGCAGCTCCTGTGTTAAGCGTCTGCCCCCTGGTAGTCAGTGTGCATCATAGCAACCAGTCGGATGGGTGGAGGGACACTTAGCATATTAGCATTTTATATATATAGATGTGAGGGGGACCAAAGTTTTGCCTCCTCAAAATATGACTTTTAGGATTTTGCTGGTTATTAAGAAAACAAGACTCTGAAAGAACCTTTGACCTTCCCCCTTATCTGTTTAAAGGAATTTAAAAAGAAAAACCTGCTTTAAACGTATCATAGATTAACTGTGCCAGACCCTGAGAAATCTAGCAAAGCCTGTCTGTTGAACTTCCTTCTGTGTACCATTGTTTCTGGGTGGCCCAGCAAGCATTTGTTTCTTACATTTGCTCTTTCTATCCACCTCTAAATTGCTTGCTTTCCCTTTAAAATCCCAGACCTCTGCCTCCCTCTCCTTTGTCCAGAATGGCATGTCTCAACTGCCAGTGCCTCCTTGGGTCTCATATTCTCATGGCACCCCCTGCATGTATATCTGTAATACAGTTTGGGCATTTTTCTCCTGTTCATCTGCTGGAGGCTAATTCCAGCAGGGCATAATAAAATGTGAGAAGTTGGTAGAAGGCTGAAGATCTGCATATTACTCCCCCTCGGCCAGACAGCTGAGGGCAGTTCCCCCAACCTGATGGTCCTTTACTGCTTACCAAACATTACCTTTGATATGCATGTCTGTTTTGCTATAGGGGAAAATGTGGGAATAAAAAGCCAGGGGTCCAGAGATTCAGGGAGCTTAGTCCCTAGAACTAAGTTTCCGTCTGGCTCCACCATGCCGTCCAGATTCATATTTCTTCTCTAGCGTCTTCATTAATTTATGCACAGCCCCTTCTCCAGAGGCCTTGAACCCTAGTAAATGCGGAAAAGACCCCCAGCATTAATCTGTCTCGTGTTAATTTGATTATTACTAGCTCAGCCAAAACAACTTAGAAGGCAGGAAGAAACATGATTTTTTGCACCGCCATATAAAACAAAATGGTAATGATGACGACGCTGATGGCTAATATTTTGAAATCTTATACCCTAGTACTTTCCCCCCATGCATTTTCTTCTTTAATCCAAAAGTCCCTCCAAGCATTCAGTAGACCTCAGTTTAAACCTGGACTCTACCTCTTGGAGTGCAGAGCTTTGGTGACTTATGCAACCTGTTGTTTGGAAAATGAAATGAATGCCGAATCAATCCCTTCAGGGTAGCTGTGAGAATTAATAACATCACAATAGGAGAGATGCTTAACTCTGCGCCTTGTACAAAACAGGGGTCGCCTAAATACATCCTGCCTATCAGATCTCTACATTCCGATTCATAACAGTAGCAACATTACAGGTATGAAGTAGCAACGGAAATAATTTTATGGTTGGGGGGGGGGGGGTCACCGCCACATGAGGAACTGTATTAAAAGGGTCCCAGCATCAGGGAGGTTGAGAACCACTGCTTTAGGGCTCCTGAGTGTGGAATGAATGCCAAGGGCCGAGGGCGCTGGGGATTACAGCCAGCACACACTGGTTCGTTGCTCGGGGCGCTGTGCACTTTCTTACAAAAGAGTGTTTACAGCACACCCTGCTACACTGTTCAGTAAAATATGAGCTCTCCCGGGGCAACGTCCCTGTTACCTAGTCATCCGCACACACAGCAAGTGCTGAAATATGTATGACACAGAGGACTGTCAGACCAAGAGGATGAGCTGGATCCCGTTGCAAATGACAGGAGGCGGAGGAGCTTCCGCACCTGAATTATGCATTGAGACGAGTTCTAGTAATTGGGCTTGTGAACAGTTTCTGTTGGTCATTGAGAGCAATGTGCTGCTGGAACCCAGGCGCCCATTCATTTTCCCCTTCCTCTGTTTTGCTGCAAACAAGCAGAACTATAAACTGCCCACAAATAGAATGCCCTTGCGCTCCAGGAAAGTGGACCGATTTTAACTTTCCAGGCAGGCACACTTGGAAACCTTACCTATCCTTCTGTCGCATAGTTTTGTCTGACGAGAGAACCGTCTCAATTTACTAACCTTAAAAAAAGCTGCTGCTCAGAGAAGAGCGAAAAGTAAAAAAGAATTCCGAGTGCAGTTTTAGGGAAAGTTATCTCAACATTAAATTCTGATGTAAATCATCCAGTCCTTCTGAAAAAAAAAAAAAAGTAGGATATTTATCCACAGTGGCATTAATTATTAATATATGTGATCTCCCACACACTATACATGTGGCTTTCGGCCAGTGAACTCCCGTGGATTTTCCTCCTCACGTGTGAACCTGAAACTAGGTTGTAGAGACCCTGTTGGTCCCCTCCCTTCGTGACCGGGAAGTGGGTGGACAGGGAATCCCAGCGCGACCGCGAACTTGGGTCCGTTCTCCTCCATCCGGCACCGCAGCAGCTGACACCCCCACCGAATACGAGAAGACGGCCCCACTCTCCTTCCGGCTGCCAAGGGTAGGGAACCAAGCCACTTCCGCACAGGCCTCGAGTCCGCGGTCCCGCGAGCTGCTTCGGGAAGCGCACAGCATGCCGGGGCTTGTATTCCTCTCTCCCCCTTATGGCGGAAGGGCGGACCCTCCTAATCCGGGCCCCGTGGCATTCTGGGATATGTAGTTTCTGGCGGTTCGTTGGTGTACTCGGCAGCGGCCGGCGGAGGAGCCTGAGGCGATACCGGAGACTCGGGCCGGTCACGTGACTGCACTCTGGCGCGGTGAGCGCACTGCGGCCCCCGCCCCGGCGTCTGCTCGCTGCTCGCGGCCGTTGCCGCGGAGACGGCGCACGTCGCCCGGCGCGTAGCCCCCGCTGCAGTCCCCCCCGCCCCGCTTCTCCCACCACAATGAGATCCTAAGATGGCGGTGGCTGCGGCGGTTGGCGCCGCCTGGCTGAGCTAGGAAAGGCGGCCATTGGGCCCGCGGCAGCCCGGGAACGGTGGACTCTCCCTGCTGCGGTCTCCAGGGGAGGGCCGCGGTCGGTGGCGGGTCGAGGGGGCTGACCGTTACTCCGCCCTCGGCTGGAGCGGCCGCTCGGTTTCCAGGTAATACCTGCGCGTCCCTAGCCCTTGGCAACCGAGGCGGCGCGGCGCCGGGGGCGGGAGAGCAACGGCTCCGGGCCACCTGACCCCTCGGCACTGGCCTCGGGCCTCGTCTCGGTGGGCTCCCGGGTCTCCGCGCTGCCTGCGCCGGTCCCCCAGGCAGACAGCCCGCCCCCTCGCCCGAACCGGCCGGCGCCATCTCCGGGTGAGCGTCTGGGGCGCGTTCCGGGCCGCAGAGCCCGCTGCTCGCCCCCGCCCCTCTTCCTCCGCCCTGGGGAGGAGGCCGCCCGCGTCCCGGCCGCCGGGGGCCTGTCCCTCGAGTGCGGGGAGCGGAGGCGGGGCAGCGCGTGGCTGTCGGGGGCCGGGAGGGCTCTGGTTCTCGGCGGCCCTCGTCTCCGTCCCTGTGCGCCCGCCCTCCGCCCCTTGCGCCCTCCCCAGTTCCGTTCTGCGGGGCCTCTCGCCCAGGATCTGGGCTGAGCCGGGCTTTCTGCTGCCCGGCCTGTCCGTGGGGCACAAGGGCCGCGGGAGGCGTCCCGGACTCTGGCCGAGAGGGGACCGCGAACGCCGCGTCCCCGTTCCCCGCCTCCTCGCCCCGTCCCGGGCCCTCCCTGCAGGTCCAGGTCGGGGGTGCGGGGGCTCGGATGGGGACGCCGCAGGCCCGAGGCCGTTCGGGCAGCGTCGCCTGCTTAGCCGGCCCCGCGCTGGGGAGGCGGGGCCTCCAGACTTCATCCCCGCGGCCCGCTCCCCGGGAGCTCGCCTTCCTGAAACACAGCCATGCACAAACCCACCCACACACCTGCAACACGTGTGTGTGTGTCCTCCGCCCTCCGGGGGACGGGCGTGTGTGGGCACTGGGAGAAGCGGGATTTCTGGGCGCCCCAGCACCCTCGCCCCGGCTCCCCTTCCCAGACCCCGCCCTCTGGTCGCTTCTGGTTAGGGGGGTGGTGCGAGGCTGAGCCCCCGGGGGTGCCTGCTGCCCACCTTCCCTCTCACCTGCGGGCGAGAGCCTCGGGAAACCGCGCACTCACGGGCTTTCGGAACTGGAGGTAAACCTTGCGTTGTAACTTTGTCCCTAAGAAAGGAGGCAGCTTTTAAATACCCCCCTCTGTCCCCCCATAGACACGGTCCCGGGATAGTCTGAGTGACTGGAAGCCAGTCTGCAGGGTAATTCTATTCCAGAGATGTTAAGGCCGGGCATTGCTGCGTGGTGGCGTCTTGCAACTTGGGAGGATTTAAACATTTGTGTATATCGCATTGTTTCCCTAAAGCATTAAAGTAACTCGAGTTTAAAATATTGGTAAATTGGATTTTTTTTTTCTGTTGATCTTCTAAACATATTCTAGGTCGAAACAACATAGTACTTGTTGTTCTGTACTTCCTAGTGTAAAGAATTTATTAAAGTGTTTTTTTTTTTTTGTTTTTTTTTTTTTTACTCAAAAGCAGACAACAGCTTTGAAGTGTGAAGCAAAAAAGAGCTATTTCTGAGGTGCAAAGACTAGCTTCCAAACAGGTAATTTTACATCATCATGCGTTACCGCCCTTCCTATTATAGCTGAAGACTTCAGGATGAAGACTGCATGGAAACACCGCGCAGGGGGGCCCTCTGCTTAGAGAACACAGTCCTGGTCGGCTGCCCCTTGGCCTGCTGTTTGCGATGCCACTCTGGCCTGCCTTCACACTTGCGTTAGAAAGGAGCCGTATCATTCCTAATTATTAAATACTGGAACAGTTTGTGTAATACCTTTTGAAATGTCTTTCTTTTCATAGAATTTCTTCAGACCATTTGAGTTTGAATTTGTCCTATAGCAACTGTTTGGGTAGCGAAATCCATTTATTCTTAAGTAATCTTGTACAACTTCTCTATTAATTGCTCTTATTTTTTACTCACAAACCATTTTTGAGTTATATATACTATTAACTAGAATTTATTTTTTTCTTTAGTTGTATAAAATTACTTTAAACATTATTTTTTATGCATAGTGTATTATTAAATCCTGGCTATATGAAGATTCTCCCTGATCAGCAGAAAAAAGCCAGTGTAAGTTCATTGAGAGAAAGTTTGCTAAGGACAATTTAGAAATTAAATAAAGGATGAGTAGTAGAAGAAATTTTTGTTAAAAATGTTTTAGAAATAATCTTTTTTTTTTAAAAAAAAAATCTCAGTCTGAATTCTGTGACAATTTTAAGGCAGACCATTTTCTAAATTAATGTTTTTGCTTTCCAGGAAAGCTGATCTTCAGCTTCCTTATGAAATAAGCTGACCCTCATGAGAAAATACAGATTGACAGTGGATTTATATATTAATAGGGGCCTGGTGCATGAAATTTGTGCACAGGTAGGGCCCGTAGGCCTGGCTGGTGATCAGGGTCAGTCTGTGGGGCGACTGGCGGGGTAATTGGGGGAGCCCCCACTGGCATTGGCCTTGGCCAGCCTGGTGCTGCCTGTTTGCCAGCCCCGCCCCCCCACTGCTGCTGCCAGTTGCGTCCCTCTGGCACCCTCCTTGGCTGGCCTGGTGCCTGTGGGCTGGGGGCAGCTTCTGCATTGAGTGTTTGCCCCCTGGTGGCCAGTGCGTGTCATAGCAACTGGTTGTGCCACCGTTTGGCTGATTTGCATATTAGGCTTTTATTATATAGGACAGGGGTCCTCAAACTTTTTAAACAGGGCCAGTTCACTGTCCCTCAGACTGTTGGAGGGCCGGACTATAGTTTAAAAAAAACCTGAATAAATTTCTATGCACACTGCACATATCTTATTTTGAAGTAAAAAAAAACAAGGTGGCAAAAACACCTGGTGGGCCAGATAAATGTCCTTGGCGGACCGTAGGTTGAGCACCCCTGATACAGGATTCTTTTCTTTTTTATCAGACTATAACAGAACAGGAAAAGAAAAATGGAATTCTGGGGAAATGTCAAAAGTGAGTGTGTGCATTAGAGTTCTTAACACTAAAATATGTAATAGGAGTTTGGTAAAATAAAAAGAATTGTAAAATGAGTTATAAAGTAAAATAATCTTCTTTTTAATATGGTAGGGAAGATGGATAAGATGAAACAAAAACAGAATCATTGGGCCTACTCACATTAGAAGAACTTGGTTTTCTCAATAGGGGTTTGGCCTCCTGAAGGAGGCAAGTATATTTGAGACCTGGGGAAAAATATAAAAGGTTTGGAGTTCTCACATTGGAATTTAATGAGAAGCTATTATGGATACATAGCAATATATTCATCTTACAAATTTAATTGAATGCCTACAGGTGGTACTTTATGACTGAAAAATACTTGAGATATGACAGTGAGCAAAACAGACCAGATGCCTTATCTCATGGAGTAAATTACATTTTGAAAATGCGTGTGTGTGTGTGTGTGTGTGTGTGTGTATGTAGTATACTGTAGTAATGGTCATAGGCAGGGCCATTTTATAACTTCCCCACTGACAGGTGGAGAGTAGAAGTGGAGAAAAACCATTAAATGAATTGATAGAATAGGCAAATAGGTAAGGAAGTTAAGGATGCTAACCAGGCATTTTTGGAAGGGTTTTCCTTCACGGACTGATTTCTTGAAAAAATTACCTAATGACCTTCATCTTTTCAAACCCTTCCCATTAATAAGCAGATTATGATTATGGAATTAACCCTCACCACGCTGTTGAAATTGCTTTTAACAAAGGTTATTATTATCAGTAATTTTGTTGCTAAGTCCAAGTGTACATTTCTCAGTACTTTTCTTACATGATAAAATAACATCTATCGTTCTTATACCCCCTGTCTTTATACACGTTTTTTTTTCCATTTCTAGTACGCTGGTTTCCCTTAAGTCTTTTCTTTTACTCTTCATCTTTTACTGAGCCTTCTGTTCCATTTTAAGTACTTTTATGAATGTGTGACTTGCAGATTTCTCTCCAGCCTAGATTTCACTTCTGAGAGATTCGTATTTTTCGCTAGACAAATATAATTGGGTATACCATAGGTATCTCAAACTCAGCATTTTTTCTCAACTGAAACCTGTTCCTTTTCAAGTCACTTGGAATGTATCATCGTGTACCCAGTTGCTCAAGCTTCAGGTTGTTCTAGGGGTCATCCTTTTATTCTTCCCTCACTGCCTCATCTCAATATCACAATACCTAGTCACCAGTTCCTGTTGATTCTGCCTTGGAATCTTGCTTGTATCGGCCCTCTTCTCTACCTACCTTCTGTTTTGATTATTGAAAGTCTTTCTATACAAATAACAATTTATAATAATAAATATATAAGTAATAGTTTATATTAGTGTGTCTACAGAACAAAATTTAGAAAGCAGAGATCCAATATATTTTTTTAATACATATTTTATTGATTTTTTACAGAGAGGAAGGGAGAGAGATACAGGGTTAGAAACATCAATGAGAGAGAAACATTGATCAGCTGCCTCCTGCACACTCCCCACCAGGGATGTGCCCGCAACCAAGGTGCATGCCCTTGACCGGAATCGAACCTGGGACCCTTGAGTCCGTAGGCCTGTCCACTGAGCCAAACCGGTTAGGGCAGAGATCCCATATTTTTAATGATGACTGTCAGATGATTAGAAAGGTTGGCATGAAGAAGAGAGAAATAACTTGCCTATATTTTGCACATTTAATGGGGTAGATTTTTATAATGTTAAGAGAATTGGTCCATTGGCCATTTTTTTATTTAATATTTAATGATCAATTTTTAAAAAATGTATTTTTATTGATTTCAGAGAGGAATGGAGAGGGAGAGAGAGAGAAACATCAGTGATGAGAATCATTGATTGGCTGCCTCCTGCACACCCCACGCTGGGAATGGACCCTGCAATCCAGGCATGTGCCCTGACCAGGAATCGAACCCTGACCTGGTTCATAGTTCGACGCTCACCCTCACCCAGTAGGCATGTGCCTTTTTAATACATTTGGCCTTATGTTATTACATATTCTATCTTTGCATTGTTAATCGCAGTATAACACTAGACAGAGTTCTTTATTTTATAAACTTAATCGACTTAATTAGCAAGTGGTTTTCTTAGAAAGGTTTAAAAATATTTGATCCATTTTTCCCAAACTAATTTTAATGTGTTCAAATTGTTTTAGAACCTTATTTTAATAGTCTTCAGTTATTAGCCTAAAAATAGATCCTTAATAAATTTATAAATTTATCTTAGAGTTTATTACTCTATTAATAGAAAGCATAACATATTCTATTTTAAGAAACAATTATGTAAGAATTTTTACTTACCTTTAATAATTTCCAATCTAATGTACATTAAAAAAAATATATTTTTATTGATTTCAGAAAGGAAGGGAAAGGGTGAGAATGAGATAGAAACACCAATGATGAGAGAGAATCATTGGTAGGTGCCTCCTGCACGCCCCCAACTAGGGATGGAGCCCACAACCAACCTGGGCATGTGCCCTTGACCAGCATCGAACCTGGGACCTTTCAGTCCACAGGCCGACGCTCTATCCACTGAGCCAAACCGGCTAGGGCTCTAGTTTACATTTTAAGACAATTACTTGTAGTACTTTTAAATATGATATCACCTGTATTGCATATGTATTTTTTGAACTATTTAATATTACAAATATGATCAATGGTTCTCTCATCATTGATGTTTCTGTCTACCTCTTTCAGAAATCAATAAAAATACTATTTAAAAAGTATTACAAATTATATCAATACATCTAGAAAATAGTAGTTGCCAAATGTTTAGTTTAAATGAGTCATTTCAGTTTCCTGGACATATCTCTCTATGGGTATCAATTATTGCAAATAACATACAAGATAGAGAAAGGAGGAAAAAAACTTCATGTTCCTATCCCTCTAACCAATAATTGATTGCATGCAAGCATTTTATTGTATTTTCTTAAAGTCTGTATAAATTTTGCATATTGCTTTTTTCCTCTTTTATACTATACTAGAGGCCTGATGCACGAAATTCATGCAAGAGTAGGCCTTCCTTTCCCCGGCTGCTGGCACTGGCTTCCCTCTGGCCACTGGCAGGCACCCAGGACCCCGGCTTCCCTTGCAGCCCTGACTTCGTCTGGAAGGTCATTTGGTCTAATTAGCATATTATGCTTATTATTATACTAGGGGCCCGGTGCACAAAAATTTGTGCACTCGGGGTGGAGGGAGTCCCTCAGCCCGGCCTGTGCCCCCTCACAGTCTGGGACCCCTCAGTGGATGTCCTATGATGGCCCCAGTCTGCCAGGCGCCTTCTGTGTGTGTGTGTGTCACCACTGGGGACCTGCCCCCAGCTGCATCTGAGGCTCGTAGCAGTCCTCCTGTGTGTGTCTACCTGCCGGGGGCCTGCCCCCAGGCACACCGTGGAGGCTTGGAGCAGGCACCCCCTCTATGTTGAT
>PVJC01036629.1:6951-17728 GCA_004026665.1 Murina feae | reverse complement strand
ATAGAATGAAGGACACTAATTTCAAAATAAAATAAAGATAAAATAAAATGACTGTTAGAAAAATAAAAAAATAGTAGTAATAATATTGATTAAAAATAAAGATACAATAATTAAAAAGGTAAAATCAAGTGAGGAAAAAAGACAAAAATTGTTTCTTAAAGGAAAAAAAGAAAAAGAAAAAAAATTGAAGAAAAAAAAATTTAAAAAAGATATAAAAATGTGCAGTAGTGAGCGTCATTCACTTCTTCTGTTCTCTGGCTGGTATACCTTTGTCTTGTCAGGAGAGTATTGACGTTTCCTGCGATTCACTGCTCCTCCGTGTGGCAAACCAGTCCTGATTTAAAAGCCGGCAGTATTTCTGCCTTTGTGTTTACATAAGAGTCAGTTTGTGAATCAGCCTCTGGGTGGCAGTGTTTCTGGAGTGATCTCTGCGGCTAAAAGACCTCTCTAGCCGGCATTTAGGTTTTGATTTCCCCTGTCGCCCTTGATACAAGCTTGGCGGAATGGCCTGCCCCAGGGCAGGTTTCCAAATCCATCGCTCCCTGCTCTGCTTCTCAAGACACACAAACAGGGTTTTCCCCTGCAGTCTCCTTGAGCGACCCCTCTTGGTGCGCCTATGTGTTAGGTTTAATAATCCCAGGTCTGCATTTAACAACGGGAGAGGAAAAGGAACCCCTCAGGGGAGTTGCGCAGGCTCTGCACGCAACTCTCCCCCTCCAGCTCTGTGCTAACTCTCCCAATGTCTTCTCCACGATCCAAAACCGAGGCTGTCTTTTTGTGTCGGGATCAGTTATGGGGTGGGTTTTTTTGGGTTCCCTTCTGCTAGCAGCCTGTGGGGCCCCTTCCCACACTCGGGTCGCACTGGTGCGTACAGCCTCGGACTGTGGAGCTTGCTAGCCCCGAGGGGAGGGGCGCAGACTCTGCTGCGCAGAGACTTCTACGCACGTTTAACTCTCCCACCTGGAACACAAACCACGCTTTTAACAAGTGAAATCTGACCTTTCCGTGAGCAGCAGGGCTCGTCTGGGTCCACGCACTCTTGGTTTGAGCCCCGGTGTTCCTGGGTTCCTGGCTGGTCCCTGGGTGACCTGTTTGCAGTATCCCTGGATGTATACGTTTCTTGTAACAGTCACCCAAGATGGCCCGGTCCCCGCAGCCGAGTCCGCAGCTCCGGGAGAGATTTCAGCAGCAGTGGAGGCAGCGCCTGGTTAAGGGAGCCCCATTCGGGTTCTCCAACAGTCCTCTGGAGTATAGCTGTTGCACACCCACAAATTTCCATGCTTGGTATATCCACACACTCTCCGTTCCTTCTCCCTCTCTCTCACTGTCTTTCAGTCTGCCTTCTTATCGGCAGCCATCTTCTGTTCTCCCTCTTAATCTACTTTCTATCTCTGTAGATTTTCCTATTCTAGACATCTATAATAATAAAAATATAATATGTTAATTAGACCAGATGTCCTTCTGGACTACCTTCCAAACGAAGCTGGGGCTGCAAGGAAAGCCTGGGTCCTGGGTGCTAGAGGGAAGCTGGTGCTAGCAGCCGGAGGAAGGAAGGACTATTCTTGCATGAATTTCATGCATCGGGCCTTTGGTTTTACATAAATGATATCATATAATATGGTATTCTATGTCTGGCTCCTTTTACTTGTTATCAAGGTTCTTCCGTATTGTAACATGTATCAATGCTTCATTCCTTTTCATGGAGTCATAATATCCCACTGTATGAATACACCACCTTTTATTATTTCTTTACTTATTTTTTATACTCAACCAAGGATATATTTTGATTGGTTTTAGAGAGAAAGAGTGACAGAGAGATAGAGAGAGAAAAAAAAAACACAATGATATGAGAGAGCAATATCAATTGTATGTTCCCTGGCTAGGGATCAAACTGCAACTCAGGTATGTGCCCTGACCAGGAATCGAACCTGCAGCCTTTTGGTGAATGGGATGACACTCCAACTGAGCCATTTGGCCAAGGTAGATATGCCATGTTTTATTTATCCATTCATCAATTGATAGATATTTGGGTTGTTTCCACTTTGGGGCTATTATAAATATTGCTGCTGTGAACACTAGTGTACAAATTTTTGTATGAACATATGTCTTCAGTTTCTTTAAATATATACCTATGAATGGAATTCCTGGGTTATATGGGCACTCTATGCTTAACTTTTCGAGGAACTATCAGACTGTTTATCAAAGTGGCTGTACCACTTTATATTCCCACCATACCAATACTTATTATTGTTTGACTTTTTTATTATAGCCATCCTAGAGGATATGAAGTGGTATCACATTGTGTCAATCCTTTTTTTGAAATATCAAATATACAAGTCTTTAAAAAAATCTTTACTGCCTCTATTTAGCTGGTTTCCTAAGCATATGTTTGATCTACCTATTATTAGGTCATCCAGGACTGGGATCAACTTGAATGGATCTGGTTCCTGAGGTTGAAGGACATGTTAGGAAGGGCTCACTGGGTAAAACATTTCCAACACCAATCAAGATAGAAAGATGACTAAGCCACACTGCCTGTCAAATGGGGAGGCAGACACCTACTCAAATGACTACAAAATAAAGTAGAAAGAGAGAAGTGCCATAATAAGGCAATGGAAGTACAAAGGGGTGTTAGGGCAAACTGGATGCAGTTTTCCTAAAGAACAATGCTAATCAGCTCCAAATATCATCAAAGCAGCCCAGCCCACCAGCCACAGCATGAAGCCAGAGTCTTCTCAGAAACAGCTGTAAGAGCAGGGAACAAAGCTCTTAGAGATACATTGTTCCGGGCCTGAGAGGTATATTTGTCATTTTCTCATTTCGATTACTATTCATGCTTATGACCCACTGGCTCTTTCAGACTTGGCCTCATTACTTTTAGTCTTACATCAATGTGAAGGACTACACTGAAGAATGGCTGTGAAATGCGTTGTAATTCTAAAGTGCATTATAAATAATAATCTCTATTGCAACTTTCTTACCAACAAGCAAATACTACCCCAGCAGTTCCTTATTGCCCTCTGTCCAATCTCCTATTTTACCTGAATTGTTCCCAGTATACCTCTTTCTATCAGTATCCTCCACCTTCTGGAGATAATGCTTACCATCAGCTAAGCCTTCGGAGAGTCTTTGCAATCTTAGAAGCACTTTGATTCAGTATTTTGCTTTGGAAATAGAAAGCAAGTCTGAGAGATTTCTCCCATTTCATACTGGAGATGCTGAGATTAAGTGACCCAATAATTTAAAAGAAATCATGTTATCAGACTGAAATTCTGGTGTCTTCCCTGTTTTACCTCATCTACCCATGAGGAAACTGCAGCCCTTATTAAGATTGTGGGTTTGGTGTACCTACTCCTCAGGTCCCAAGTCTTTCTCCTGAGAATAGCTAAGAGTAAGCAGTCTGCCTGAGCACAGCTAACTCCTATTCAACAGACTGAGAAGGTAATTTTAGTTTTGAACTGCTCTCTACTTTTCTGAAGTGGGACTCAATTGTGCTTGAAAATTCCCTCAGCCATCTGTCTAAACCCTGCTAGTGCAATTGGCCAGGGCATTAAAAAACACATGACTCTGCCTGAGGGAGGCCTTGAGGGAAGCCCTTTGGAAATTCAAGCCCTCTAATCATTTATTTATTCAAATATTTATTGATAACTTACTAATTTTAATACATCAGAGTAGTAATAGCATTATGGTTACCAGCTTGGGTTCTGAAGAGCAGTGGCCTGGGCTCAAATCCTGACTCTAATGCTTGCTTATTGACTTGAGGTTCCCCTCTTGGTAAAATTAAAATAATAAAATTACACCATAGAGTAGGTGTGAGGATGAAATGAGATGCATATGTGAAGTGCCTAGCCCATTGCCTGGCACACTGGACGCATTCAAAAATGCTAGCTACTATTGATATTCTTGCAGAATCAGGGCAAACCTGTCAGGGATCAATGAATAGAAGTAAAATTTTACAGTCCTTCAGCTAGTTTCATGGGCCCATCACTGGGATCATTCTGGGAAATAAACACTTGCTGAGAAGAGTGGTAGGAAAGATGTCTTGATTGGAGGAGGTAAACTAAAAATGACATTTGGATGACAGAGAACTACTTGGTTCACTACTGACGTTTCAGAAGAATGTCAACACAAAAGAGGAAATGATTGCCCATGGATAAATTCTGTTCTATGGTAAATGATTCCTGTGAACACAACTGTTCTACCAGTTTTCTTTTCCATTGCACCACAAAGAGCACAGTGCAGTGTTAAGACAGTGATTCTTAGGTGCAAAGCCTAGGACCTAATGAATTTTTTCAACTTTCTCCCAGCAGCACTTTTTTTTTGGAGTCATTCCTATGAAGTTAGGGTACCTCAATTGATTCCAAGAAAAGGCAGTATGTGGCAGAAAGAAAATCCAACTGATGAGCTGAGGAGAGGCTGATTTAGGATTGCCTTGAGCAGGTAGACGGTCTTTTTCTGGGACAAGACTCAAAAGGAACTAAGGCAAGTGGGAAGTGAAGATAAAAATACTGCTTTGACCATACTGATGACTATCAAGCAGGAATCTTTAACCCCAATCGTGGTTTTCATGTTTATCGAGTGTCTACTCTGTACAAAGGACACAAAGAATCAATAAATGAGCTTCCTGATTCCAAACTATGATTAAACGGAAGTGGGGAAAATATTCTGCATTTTCTGCTTGTCACTTAATTCCAGATTAGAGAGTACAATGGTAACAGCTGCACTAATTGCTTTTACTTTATATACAGCACTTAGAGTTAGGGCCTCTTGAACTCAATTCACAAAGTGACAGAAACCCATGCGTGGGCACTTTTGTCTGTAATAGGATTGCAGCCAGAACCATATAAAATTCTATGTTTGTGCTCCCTGCTGCACTAGTCTTTTATTGAACTGACATTCTATAGTCTTTAAGCAGCAACCAGGCCAGTGAATTATCTTTGCTCCTTCCAGAGAAGGGCTAGAGGGCCCGAACAGGCATACACCCAGTGAGCTTACATCCTCTGCTAGCTCTGCTGTTTTTTCTCAAGTCCCTTTGACATTTGGAAGCCCCGTTTTTGTTTTCTACTCCTGATGGGCTGAACCTCAGAAACAGTGGGCTGGTGAGCAACCATTTGTGAACATCTAAATGTGAGGGAACCAAGGCAAAGGCAGACTGAGCAGAATGAATTCTGAGCACTGACGGACTACCAACCCACACCCTTCACATTCCTGCGTCCAAGTGCCTTGCACCTCCCACTTAGGGTAAGAAGGTTCACAACGAGGGGGAGGTACCAGGCAAAGGCAAGTCATTTTCTATTATTATTTTTCTCTTTTACAAAACATTATTATAAAGTTCTCCTTTGATGGTTTGGGGTGGGTTAGCTGTAGTTCTGTTGACAGCAAAGAGCTGGCCTATTTCAGCTATGTGAATCCTGAGTCCCACAGAGATGAGCCAGGTTTAATACCCATGCTGCCCAGCCTTTCTTTTTTTTTTCTATTCAAACCTAGCAAGTGCCAAGCTATTCAAACAATCTCTGCTTATTGAAAGCTTGCTGCTACTGCTATTACTACTTTAATTTTTTAAATTGAAGTACTAAAGGCCGGGTGCATGAAATTCATGCACGGGTAAGGTCCCTAGGCCTGGCCAGTGATCAGGACCAATCTGCAGGGCAACTGGTGGGATGATCGGGGCCCCCACTCACACCTGCCTTGGTGGTCATTCCGCAGTTCAGTCAATTTGCATATTAGAGTTTTATGTAGATAGTTAACATATTATATTATATTAATTTTAGGTATATATCATAGTACTTCAACATTTTTAAAAAATGTTTTTATTGATTTTAGAGAGAGTAAAGGAGAGGAATAGAGAGATAGAAACATCGATGAGAGAGAAACATTGATGGGCTGCCTCCTACACTCCCCACAATGGGGATCAAGCCCAAAACCTGGGCATGTGCATTGAATGGAAATCAAATTGATTACCTCTTGGTTCATGGGTTGATACTCAACCACTGAGCACCACTGGCCAGGCTAGTTCAACATTTATTTTTTCCTTTTTAGTTTTTATTGATTTCAGACAAGAACAAAGAGGGAGATAGAAACATCAATGATGAGAAGAATTATTGATCAGCTGCCTCCTGCATGTCCCACACTAGGGATCAAGCCTGCAACCCAGGCATGTGCTCTGAACTGGAACTGAACCCTGACCTGGTTCATGGGTCGACACTCAACCACTGAGTCATGCCATCTGGGCATAGTTCAACATTTTTATAGCTTATGGTATGGTCACCTCAATAAATCTAGTAACCATCTGTTACCATGCAGAATTATTATTATGACTAGAGGCCTGGTACACAAAAATGTGTGCACTTGGGGGGGTCCCTCGGCCCGGCCTGTGCCCTTGTGCAGTCTAGGACCCCTTGGGGCATGTCCACCTGCTGGCGTGCCTGGTTAGCCTGGGTGAGGGGCTGATGGCTGTTTACAGGCTTGCCAAGCCCCCCAGTGGGGACCCTCACCCCATGGGGGTGTGGCCAGCCTGGGTGAGGGGCAGAGGGCCATTTTCAGGCTGCCCATAGCCGCTTCAGGGTTCGGGTCCCTACTGGGGTGCCTGGCTGGAAGCAGGTATCTGGAATTTATTTAACTTCTATAATTGAAACTTTGTTGCCTTGGTCCCCCACTTGAAGCCTGGGTTGCCCCTGGCAACCCAAGGTCCCAGCCCAGCAGGTATCTGGGGTTTATCTTCTATAATTGAAACTTTGTAGCCTTGAGTAGACCTCAGGGCCCACAGGGCCCTGGCTTCCTCCATTGCCCGGAACAACTCCAGTTCCGTGACTGCTGCCATCTTAGTTGAGTTAATTTGCATATTTTCTTCTGATTGGTTGATGGGCATGGCTTATGGGCTTGGCTTGTGGGTGTAACGGAGTTAGGGTTAATTTGCATATTACTCTTTTATTAGATTAGATATTATTTACTACTAGAGGCCTGGTGCATGAAATTCATGAAGAGGGCAGGGGAGGTCCCTCAGCCTGGCCTGCACCCTCTCCAATTCAGGACCCCTCAGGGAATGTGCAACTGCTGGTTTAGGCCTAATTCCTGTGGGATTGGGCCTAAACCAGAAGTCAGACATCCCTCTCACAATCCAGGACCACTGGCTCCCTAACCACTCACCTGCCTGCCTGCCTAAGGCCCCAACTGCCCTCCCCTGACAGCCTGGTTGCCCCAACTGCCCTCCCTTGCTGGCCTGGTCACCCCTAACTCCCTGCCAGCCTAATCTCACCCCTGAATGATCTCCTCTACTGGCCTGATGGTCCCTAACTGCCTCTGCCTCAGTCCCCACCACCATGGCTTTGTCTGAGAGGAAGTCAGACATCTGGAAGATGGCCAGTCAACCTGGTCTAATTAGCATATTACCCTTTTATTAGTATAGATATATTATGTAGGACAGGATTGATTAAATGGTGGGGGGAGCCTTTTTCAGCAAGAGGAGATGCTCTTGGCAGACAAAAATATATAACCCCTCTATCTGGACTGATAGCCAGCCATATGCACTATACTGCCAAACTGGCTATTAAAAAATTGAACTGCTTTCTTACACCTTACACCAAACAGCTGTTGCCCTTAAAACCCCTCCTCAGCCCCCACCTTAGGTTCTACCTTTTCAGTTCACCCAGATTAGGTTCTGATTATTTGGTTTCTATGCCAGTAAGTGTCAAAAACTCTGCCTCCTATAGTTCCCCAGCATCTCCACCAAAACACACACACACACACACACACATACACACACACACACACACAAAACACTCTGCCTCCTAGGCAGCCATTGGCTCCTCACAGTTTACCCATATTTGGTTTGATTGGTCAGTTTCTATGCCAGTCAACATCAAAGCTCCACCTCCTAGGTAGCCATTGGCTCCTCTGGGAAATCCAGAATTGCCCTGCCTTCATGTTGGTGCCAGCCCTTCAGTTACACCTCCAGTCTGCTATGGGGTGTATCTGGCCACTCTGAGAAGTGGCATCTCAGGTCTGTGCTGGGGGCAATTTTGAAATCTCATCCCTGACCTAACCTTCTTACAGTACGAGCTCTGTGAAGGCAAACATTTGTTTTGTTCTTTCTTAGTTCACTCATAGACTTTACCTGTGTCTATGCATCTATGCAGCACCACATGGTGACTGGTCAAACAGTTGTTTTGGTTGCCATGGCTTCTCTCTCTCTCTCTCTCTCTCTCTCTCTCTCTCTCTCTCTCTCTCTCTCTCTCTCTCTTTCCATGATATAAATATTTCCCCATGGCTGATTTCAAGCTACCAATCAGATATCATAGGATGTGGAGTTTGGAAGAGAGGTATTAAATTGGCTCTCTCAAGCTATATGAGCCAGCAAATCACTATGAAGCGACTGATTAGATGTGGGAAAAGGGAGAGCAAAATTAAAGATGATGGATGTTTCTAATTTGTATAACTTCTTAGATGTTAAGTTAATAAAGAGAGCAAACACAGGAGGAAAAATAGACTTTGTCTGTCTGGGGTGAGGAAGATTAAGAGGTAAGAGGCATACCAAGAGGCAATTATGACTTTGTTTTTGGACATGTTAACTTGGAAGTGCTAGCTCTGAAATGCAATGATCAGTGGAGCTCTGCCTTGTAAAAATAACTCACATTAATAAAATACTTATGGAGAAACCAAGATGGCAGCATAGATAAACACTTGAAATTGCTGCCTTGCACAACCACTTCAAAACTACAACCAAAAGACAAAACGGACATCATCCAGAACCACAGGAAGACTGGCTGAGTGGAAATTCTACAACTAGAAGGAAAGAGAAAAGCACACTGAGACTCAGAGGAGGGGCGGAAGTAAAATGCAGAGGTATGGAGGCACATGCGGAAAGGGCTGGCAACTGAGGATGCTATTGTCTTTTTTTAATTGGGAGGGAGACACAAGCTCCCAACTGCTCTGAACTCCAGTTCCAGATGAGTCTCTGGGGACCCAGACTCATACTGGGAGAAATTGGACTATCTGGCATTGGGCAGAATTCAAGGGCGGCTTTCTCTCAGAGGTGCTTGCAGTGATTACCACGGGACACTGAGACCTGGGCCTCTTAGGGCTGGGCTGAAGATCAGCCTTAGCTGTTTGCTCTGCCCTGTTGATTCCCTGAGACCCCGCCTCATCCAAGCTGTGTGCAGAGGCTTTTGCATATGAATGGCCTGGCCCTTTGCAATCTAAAATTACCTAACAAACTGCAGCTGGGTCAGAGAGACCCAGAACATCCAAAAGAAGGCTCAAGGCCCCACAGCAGCTTGCATTGCTTCACAGCTGGGCATCATCTGGGCACCTCCAAACACCAAAGAAGAGGAATCTGTAGATCTCTCCGTAGCTCCTACTGGGTAGCCTCAGGCAGAAGCTAAATTAGCACCTCCTTAAAGATCCAAGAGCAGTGTACCCAGTGGTCAGAGTGTGACCATCCAGATTACAACTCCTCAGATCCATAAGGGACACACTTAGGCGGCAGACTCAGTGAGCACCAAAGCCCTACTGAAGCAAGTCTTGCCCCATAAGGGTGTCTCCAGCACAGAAGTTCTCCCACCATAGACACAGCTGATTCTCACAGCCAATTGGCCTGGAGGTCAATTCCTCCTAGTGATACCAACAACAATCAAGCCTTAGCTACAGCAAGACTGTGCACAAAGCCCACAAAGGAGTGCACCAAGAGTGTCCACCTCAGGTAATTGGGGAGGCTGAGCCACTGGGCCCTATAGGACTCCTAGAACAGAAAGCCACTCTATCAACACAGGGAAATAGCCAAAATGTGGAGACAAAGAAACAGGTCACAAATCACAGAAATGGAGGAAAACAAACTACTGGATATCGAGTTCAAAACCACAGTTATAAGGTTTTTCAAGAATTTTCTAGAAACTGCCGATAAGTTTAGTGAGACTCTCAATAAATCTAGTGAGATTCTCAAGGATATGAAAAACGACCAACTAGAAATTAAGCATATACTGACTGAAATAAAGAATAATATACAGAGATCCAAAAGCAGACTAGAGGATCACAAGAATCAAGTCAAAGATTTGAAATATGAAGAAGCAAAAAACACCCAACCAGAAAAAAAAAAGAAAAAAGAATCTAAAAATATGAAGATAGTGAAAGGAGCCTCTAGTACAACTTCAGGCGTACCAACATCATAATTATAGAGGTGCCAGAAGAAGAGAGAGAGAGCAAGATATTGAAAACCTATTTGAAGAAATAATAACAGAAAACTTCCCCTACCTGGTGAAAGAAATAAACTTCCAAGTCCAGGAAGCGCAGAGAATCCCAAACAAAAGGAATCCAAAGAGGACCACACCAAGACACATCATAATTAAAATGCCAAGAGCAAAAGACAAAGAGAGAATCTTAAAAGCAGCAAGAGAAAAATAGTTAGTTACCTACAAGGGAGTACCCATATGATTGTCATCTGATTTCTCAACAGAAACTATGCAGGCCAGAAGGAAGTGGCAAGAAATATTCAAAGTGATGAATAGCAAGAACCTACACCCAAGATTACTTTACCCAGCAAAGCTATCATTAAGAATTGAAGGTCAGATAAAGAGCTTCACAGGTAAGAAAAAGCTAAAGGAGTTCATCACCACCCAACCAGTATTATATGAAATGCTGAAAGGTATCCTTTGAGAAGAGGAAGAAGAAAAAGTAAAGATAAAAATTATGAACAACAAATACATATCTATCAACAAGTGAATCTAAAAATCAAGTGAATAAAAAATCTGATGAACAGAATAAACTGGTGAATAGAATAGAATCA
>PVJC01036628.1:0-17622 GCA_004026665.1 Murina feae | reverse complement strand
TTCTGTGATTGTTACAATGTTTCAAAAAGCTGTGTTTCGCTAGAGGCAGTTTAATCAGAGCTGAGCTGAGGGGCGCAGCTTCACTTTCGCTGCTGCCGCAATGGAAAGGGCTGTTTACTCAGGTCCGGGAGTGGCGGCCGCCATGTTGGCTGGGCTAATTTGCATACAGCCGCTCTGATTGGCTGGTGGGCGTGGCTTATCCTGTCTCGGAGAAACGGTTAATTTTAATATTTTGCTTTTATTAGTTTAGATATATATATATAATATCATGTTCATATCATAAACATTGTTCTGCTACTAATAACAGAATTAAACATATTTTGAGAAGCACATTTATGTTACTTACACAAAAAGGGAGTTATTTCTAAAATGAAGTAAGTAATTAGTCAAAACAATTGATTTTGTAAAATCATTATAGAATGGATTTATCTCAAATTACTGATACTTCCTTTCACCCCAATCTACCAAATTCCAGTAATGGAAAGAAAGGTAGACTTGGCAAGAGGAGGAGTCTTTGCTTCCTAAAATATTAGTCAATTGCACTTACCTATTTCAAGTAAAATTATATAATATGGGTCAAAGTTTTGCCCTTATTATGCAATCTTAATATGAAGACAAGTTTCTTATGTGCCCTTTTTTCAACATAATTACCAATCCTAAGTATATTCAACCTTGACATTCTTAAGATGCTATTGAATGATGAAATTCTCTAGAGCATTTTTAAAAGTTTCAGAGTGTACACGACATAATATTAAAACATCTTCAGAATGCATTATAAAACTTTTTGACACATGAAGAACTAGAGACATTTGACCAATTTTCAGGAGGAATGTTAGTCAACAGAGGTTAAACCGGAGATCATGCAAATGTGGAATTACCATGTATCAGTATGCTAAGGCTGTCGTAACAGCCTGTGTTGCTTAAGCAATGGAAGTTTATTATCTTTCTCACGGTTCTGGAGGCCACAAGTCCAAGACTAAGGTGCTGTCAAGGCCAGTGTCTAGGCCTCTCATCCTGACTTCTCATTGTGTTCTAACAGGGCCTTTCTTCTGTGTGCAGAGTGACAGAAACAGCTGATGTTTCTTTCTGTTATCTGGACAGCAGTTCTATCAGATCAGGACCCTGGCCTCATGACCTCATTTAATCTCTATAACATCCCAACAGCCCTAGCTCCACACAAAGTTACATTGGAGGTTAAGGTTTCAACATAAGAATTTAGAGGAAGACCATTCAGTCCATGACAATTAGACAGTAACTTTAAAGCAGTTATAAAATCTATACTTCATGAAGTAAAGTTGAGGCATTTGTAAAAAAAAAAAAAAAAAATTAAAAAGTAGAAGTTCTTAGTAGATAACTAAAAATTAAGCAAATAAAAATTTTTGTGCTGAAAAATACAATTTCTTAATCAATAATAACAATAACATGAAGAATTTAAATAACAGAATGAAAATGACAGAGGAAACAGTCTGTGATGGTAGGTCAGTAGGAGTGATACAATCCCAAGAAGAGAGAGAGAAAATAGTAAGTAAATAAATCTAAGGAACCCTGACATTATATCATTAATTTCACAGAATGTAGGAGAGAAAAATTGGTGTGCCAAAAAATACTTGAAGAATAAATGATTGAAAATATCTCAAACTTGATGAGGGATCTAAATTTAAAGATTCAGTAAGCTCAACACACAAATGAAACTAAACTAAAATTTTGCTTACATATTTTTAAATCAAATATTAAAAAACAAAAGACGAAGAAAAAATCTTGTTCCCAGTTGGATAAAAGTAACACATTACCTGTAGGAGAAAAAGCCTGAAAACAATGTCTTTCTCACCAAAAATCCATGCTAAGCATTTTTATACAAGTCATATGTAAAGTCATAACATTTTTAAAAAAATAAATTTTATTGATTTTTTACAGAGAGTAAGAGAGAGGGTCAGAGAGTTAGAAACATTGATGACAGAGAAACATCCATCAGCCGCCTTCTGCACACTCCCCACTGGGGATGTGCCCGCAACCAAGGTACATGCCCTTGACCAGAATCGAACCTGGGACCCTTGTGTCCACAGGCCAACGCTAAATCCACTGAGCCAAACTGGTCAGGGCAAAGTCATAACATTTTAAAAGTGCTTAATAAAATATGTGCTGACCCAGAATTCTATATCCAAAGAAAATATATTTTGTGAATGAAGAAGAAGAAAAAAGGCATCTTTAGGTGAAAAATATTGAGAGAAATTTGACTCAGCAGACCAGCTTTAAAACAAGTGTTACAGGAAGTTCCTCAGGCTAAGCCTTAATGGTACAAGAGGGAAACTTGGAATATCAAGAATTAAAAAAGAGCAACAGAAATGCTAAATATCTGAAGAAAAATATGAAAGTCTATTTTTGACTCTTAAATTGTTTAAAATATGTGTGAATTCAGAATGCATAAATTATAACCCTTTCTGATAATATTTTAAAAGTATAGATGAAATTCATATAATAATAATCTAAGGAGGTAGGGGACATAAAAAGGCCTAAGGATTTTTGTACCTATAATTTTTTAGATAAAATGTTAAATCTAAATAGACTATGGAATTTTATGTATATTGTAATTCATCAATGAATAACGAAAACTACATAGAGCCAAAAACCAATAGATAAATTTAAATGTATAGAACTGCTCAAATTATATTTAAAAAAAGGAGAAAAGGAAAAATAGAACTAAAGTCACAGAGAACAGTGAAAAAAATAACATTGTAAACCATATCGATAATTAAATTAAATGTAAATATATTAAACACAACAATTAAAATCCTGTAAAATAAAAGGCTAATATGCAAATTGTCTCCTCTACTGGCAGTTCAAGCAGGAGTTCAACCAGGGGGTGGGGACAGCTGGCCAAGTGCATACAGCCCCTCCCCTCAGCAGGCCCCACCTGGGATTGGCCCTTCCCACCCAAATTGGGGGTGGGGCCTACCATCCAACCGCCTGTATCCCTTCCTCACCCCCCAGGTTGGCCCAGCCCTATTGGCTCTGGTGCGGGTGCAGGCCAATCAGACCCCCATATATATTATGAAATATATATTTAAATATATAATATCTAATCTAATAAAAGAGTAATATGCAAATTGACCCTCACTCCCTTATACCTATGCCACGCCCACCAGCCAAGCCACACTCACCAACCAACCAGAGTGGCTTTATGCAAATTAACCCAGCCAAGATGGCAGCTGGCAGCCACAAAGCTAGAGCAAACAGGGGGCTTCCATTGCACCAGCGATTGAGGAAACTGCATGCCTAGGCTGGCTGGGCCTCTGCTCAAGGCAACAATGTTTCAATTATAGAGCCACGAAGCTGAAGCAAACAGGAGGCTTGGTTGCTTGACTAGGCCTTTGTTCAAGGCAACAAAGTTTCAATTATAGAAGATAAACCCCATAAACCTGATTCTAGCCAGCCTCACTGGGATGTTTGGTCAATGGAAGCTGTGGCCAGCCTGAAAACGGCCCTCAGCCTTACCCAGGCTGGCCACACCCCCATGGGGTGAGGTCCCCACTGGGGGGCTTGGCCAACCTGCCAACAGCCATCAGCCCCTCACCCAGGGTGGCCAGGAACGCCAGCAGGTGGACATCCCCCTAGGGGTCTCAGACTACGAGAGGGCATATGCTGGGCTAAGGGACCCCCTGAGTGCACAAATTTTTGTGCACCAGGCCCCTAGTATATTTAATATATATTAAAGTCATAAGATGATGATACAATGTATATGAATAAAGTAAAGGTTCTAAATTTCCTAAAATAACTTTGAAAATGAAGAATTATTTTGGAACACTTAAGTACCAAATTTAAAGATTTAATATAAAACTACATAGTAATTAAAACAGGGCAGTATTTGCAGGAGGCTAGTAAATACTTCAATGGACTAAATAGAATCCAGTCACAGCCCATACATTGATGGTTAACTGATTTGTAATTAAGGTACATTATTATTATAGAGAAAGGATAATTTTTTCAACAAACTACAATGAAGCAATTTGACAAATATAAGAGACAGGAAGAAAGAAAGAAGGAAGGAAGGAAGGAAGGAAGGAAGGAAGGAAGGAAGGAAGGAAGGAAGGAAGGGAGGGAGGAAGGGAGGGAGGAAGGAAGGGAGAAGGAGGGAAAGAGGAGAAGGAAGGGGAAAGGTAGGGGAGAAAGGACAAACTAAAAGTCAACGCATTACTTCTCACTTTATATAAAAATTAACTCAAAATTGGTTATTTCAGAAGCATAAAATCTAAGAATCTAAAATATCTGTAGTAAAACATAATATATTTATGACTTGATTTAGTAAATATTTCTTAGATATGACACCAAAATCATAATCCATAAAAGTAGGAAATGTATAAATTAAATTTCATCAACATTAAGAAGTACCTGTGAAAGCATGGTTAAGAAAATAAAAAGGAAAGGCCATAAAATAAAGTGAAAATATTTGCAGTACATGTATCTAATAAATCACTTCTACCCAGAATATACAAAAACATTTAAAATTAAATAATAAGATAATAAAAACCAAATTAGAAACAGAAAAAGATTCGTACAGACATTTAATCAAAGAAAATAAATGAATGGCAAATAAACACATGAAAGCTTGCTCAACATCATTAGGCATTAAGGAAACGCAAATTATATCTATAAAGATTTGCCACTATGACCTATTAGAATGAGTAACATTCTTTAAAAATACAAAAGGCTGAAGAAGAATATCTCATTATACCAGTGTAAATGCAAAATGCTGCAGACAGTTTAGAAAACAATTTGTCATTGTCTTACAATGCTAAACCTTCACTTATCACATTATCCAGCAAGCCCACTCCATGTATTTACCTGAGAGATATGACTTGTATACAAATGCCTATCATGGCTTTATTCATAATCACTCAAAACTGGAAACAATCCAAATAGACTTCAACTGTGAGTGAATAAACAAATGTGGTAAGTCATTCATACATATTCAGACGCAAAAGGAAATTACTGGTACATGTGTGCATTGTGTGCATTGTCGTAAGTGAAAGCCAGATTCCAAAGGCTACAAACTACATGGTCCCATTTATATAACATCTGTAAAAGGTGAATTTGTAGTAACAGAAATCAGATCCCTGGGTGCCAGAGGCTGAGATTTGGGGACATCATGAAGGTTTGTGGTAGTGATTACACGACAGGATCAATTTGTCAAAACCATGAAACTGTATATCAAAAATACATAAATTTTACTCTTTTAGAATAAAGCAATGAATTAAAGATATTAAAATAAAATATAAATCAGTGATGAAATATCACTTTTGGCTATTTCATTTTCACTCATTGGGGTATTTTTGTGGCCAAGCATTAAATTTTGTTTTGTTTTGAACTATGATCTCTATAGATTCTCACAAGCACGCAAGGCGGAAGTTATTATGTAAGTTTCCTTCATAGATACTGGGTTGGAATCTCCAGAGCCCATTTTTAGAATCCAAGAGCACAATGTCACAGGTTCAGGAAGGGGATTTCTTGGAACACCAGAAAGATACCTGAGATGAAAGTCAGAAGACCTTCCGGCTCTGTCACCTTCTTGCTGACAGTCCCTGGGCAAGTGACATGGCAGTGTGGTGGTGTAGTGTAAAAGGATAGGTGTGACCTACTGATCTCTACACTCTCTTCTTTCACATGCTAAAATACAAAAGCTCAAGATTCTAGCTCTAGGTTGATACTTAATTTGATGTATGCCTTCCAAACAATCATTTTAATTCTTCTGAGCCTCAACTTCTTTAACAGTTAAATTAGAAACAACATATAAGATGGAGTGAAAACATGTGCTTCCTCTATCTGTGATCTTATCAGCCAGTAATACAGAAACTTCTAATTTCTTAAAAATAATCAGTGGAAACCACTAACTATCCTCTCTTCACTTTTCATTGGCTGTCCCCACATGAGTTGGAATGCTGTATCTACTTGCTAGAATGAAAAAAAAAAGACTGGAAACAGTCATCTACATTTTTCCTATTGTAATGAAAGTAATATGCTAAAGATCACTTGTACAGGGTACCCTTCCTCTGGTGGGCTATCTGCTCTCACCTACACAGACCTCTTCTCCACTGGCTGCTGACCCCATCCTTCCCACAGGTAGGTCCCAAGTCACAGGCTGGGGGTGGTTGTTAAGGAGTGTGAGGAAGTCCATTTTGACCACAGAGAATTGTAGAAGAATAACTGCTTAATGAATGAATTTCTGGGGATGAAGGGAGCTGTGGGTTGTAACATTCCCTGATTTCTAAAGGGTAGGTAATCCCACTGTGACTGGTTTCAAGGTACCAAAATTATATTGCTGAAAGTGGAGTTGTGAAGAGATGTATAAGTGGCTCCTGGGAACCAGTACTAGCAGCCCTAGCACAGCACTAGCTACGTATCTAAGTCTGTACAATCACCAATGCGGATTTTTGGAAATAAATTTTATAATCACCAATGTGGATTCTTGGAAATAAATCACACCATTACCATTTCTCAGCAATAAGATTCACAAATATGCAAAAGTTTGACACTATAGTCTGTAGGTGAGGCTGTGCTACTAATTGCTGTCAGGGGTGTCAAACAGTATTGACATATATTAAGGTAACCTGAACCATATTCATAAGTATTTAAGCTTAAGTAATGAAAATCTTTTACATCAGTTGTATGTTTGTTGGTGAACAGGATATGGGTATACCTCACAGTATCACAGGTCACTTTTTAAACTGTAAATGGAAAAAGTTACCTTTAAAATAGAAAATATCTAATCTATTAAAAGCATAATATTAAAATTAACCATCTCTTTGGGATGCCTAAGCCACACGCCCACCAGCCAATCAGAGCGACTGTATGCAAATTAGCCCAGCCAAGATGGCCGAGGCCCACTGCACACAGGGTCCAGCAGGGCAGACGGGCAGGAGGAGCAGGGTGGGAGGAGCGAGCAGGCCCCGAGGCTGCAGCCTGGAAATAGACCGATAGCGGGGACAAGCACACACAGAAGTTTCCCCCCAAAAATCTAAATACATCAATTGAGCAATCAGCTGTTAAAATGTGTACACATTTTGGGGGGCACCCTGTAGTTTGTCTTCCCAACTAAATAATGAAGTTCTATATCTTCCCTATGGAGATGGAGGGCTGTCTGTAGAAGTAAGAGAACTGCAGTAAAGGAGACAGGGCCCGCACTGACCCTAAGTAGCTTTTACCACATGCCCCTGTGCTAATTAAGAGTTGAAGAATGACATCATGATTCATTCAACCTATTAAAGTTCCATTTCAAAAACAAGTTATTCAAATTCTGCAAACAATGACAGCCCTTAGCCTCTGATCACATCCTCATGCATTTGCTGTATTTTTTTTTTCATTCTCTCTTCCCACTTCCTCAATAAATGACTTTCCTAGTGAACATAGCCTGCTTCTAGAACGACTCTTCTTTCAAGTCTCAGGAAAACAGAATCTCACCCTTTCCACCCCATCTCTTCCACCCCAAAGCCCCTCTTCTCACTTTAATCACAGCCTCTGTTCTTGGAAGACTATATGACAACAGTTTTTGAGCCTTGATTTTCCAACTTCTTATCTAAAGCCAACCTCATCTCAAGTTTCAAAATTTATGGGCACAGGAGATGACATATGGAATGAAACTCTTGATAAATTTTTAGCAGTGACCTGCCTTTGGCAGTAGCCAGGCTTCTGTGGGGAGGGGATGTGGGGAAAACATGCTCTGCCTTGTGTGGGTGGGTATCTTGCCTTCTCTCTCTTGAGAAAGCAAGTTCTCTTTGACCTATCCTGTCCCTCATCAGTCATCACCCTCCACCAAAACCACCACCAACCACGGCGAAGAAGATTCATTCACCATTTTGAATAGCCTCACATGTTGGAAGTTACGAAACCATGAAGCTCTCATTTAAAAATTAACAGTGAACAACATAAAATGAAACTTATTGAAATGCTGAACATGAAGGAATGCCCAGCTGTTCTCAGTGCTTTTGGGATTTGTTGTTGTTGCTCTAGCTACCGTGTTGTTCAAAGGGCAATCTATACCCACCTGTGCTCTCTAGCATCCTCTCTCAACTGGTCTCCTTGAAGAGACTAATTGCGTTGTTTTTCTTCATTTTGCTTCCCTAGGTTTTAATTTAGAGATGCCAGTAACCTCTTCCTTTCCATAGTAAATAATCCTCATTTGGTCCATTTTCTCATTATCTGTGAAGCATAGCTTCTCTAAACATATTATGCTTTCCTGGACTTTGTTCAAATTTCCTGATTGGCTGCTGGAGAACTTTTCTCTTCAGAGGGTGTCAGGAATAGCAAAATCATGTCAGCAAAGAGAGTTAAAACAACTGCATTTCTAGCACTTAGGAGATCATTTTATAATTAACTACTCTCTTAAGTAAAGCCAAATATTTTAAGTGTTTACAAATATTACCTCGGGGCATATTCAAATTCAGAGATCTTTGGAATCGACCTGCTAATTCAGAATTACAAGGACCAATTTATTATTGTGGAAGTCAGAGACACCTAAAATGTTCACCCAGTTTTTCAAATACATTTTTTCTTTGCACTGATAAATATGGGATACTTTTGAAACAGATACCAGCCTCTATTTCTTTTTAAGAGTAGAGCTACAGTATTAATTTATTCTAATATTTGAAGAATTTCTTTTTAAACTAGACACTATTTTTTTCTGCAACTATATCACAACATGTAAGACAAATTTCTATATTTCATTATTGCCAGCCTAGGATAATTAAAATACCAGAACAAAGTTTTAATGCAAGTTTAAATCCATATATATTTGGACAGTATGTCTTGGGGGCTGGTTCACATTCAGGTTGGCTAGGCATACAGATTTCAGATCTTACCTCCTACCTGCAAACAGTTTTTCTTCTGTAACTTAACACCACAGAGACAAAGCTCTCCCCTTTTGGGAGGTAAGAAGGGTTTTATTTTTGCCAAATTGCTTCTTACTTTCTGTTTTATTTTCACTAAATGCATTCAGGCTCTCCCTTAAAAAACAACTCTCTCAGGAAATTCAATGATTTCATCTTTGCATACCTGCATGTAGGCTGTTTCAATAAACATTCTGTTGGCCCATTTGACCTATAAATTCAGGTCTTTCTTCAGTTTACCTAATCTGTTCTACTTACTACTAAAGGCTCAGTGCACAAAAATTTATGCACTCTAAGGGGTCCCTCAGCCTGGCCTGTGCACTCTCTCAGTCTGGGAACCCTCCAGGGATGTCTACCTGCTGGCTTAGGCCTGCTCCCTGGACGATTGGGCCTAAGCTGGTAGTCAGACATCGCTCTGGAAGCCTGGGAGCCCTCAGGGGATGTCCACTTGCCAGCGGAGAGCAGACCTAAGCTGCAGTCAGACATCCTTACTGCTGCTGAGGAGGTGGGAGAGTCTCCCACCACCACCTCTATGCTGGCAGCCGCCAGCCTGGCTTGTGGCTGAGCAGAGCTTTCCCTGTGGGAGTACACTGACCACCACGGGCAGCTCCTGCATTGAGTATCTGCCCCCTGGTGGTCAGTATGTGTCATAGTGACAAGTCATTTCCAGTCTTTCTGCTGTTAGAGTCAATTAGTATATCACCTTTTTATTAGATAGGATAGAGGCCTGGTGCATGGGTGGGGGCCAGCTGGTTTTCCCTGAAGGGTGTCCTGGATCAGGGTGGGGTTTCTGCTGGGGTGCCTGGCCAGCCTGGGTGAGGGGCTGAGGACCATTTTCAGACTGGCTACAGAGCCTTTAGGGTGGAAGTCCCCACTGGAGTGCCAGCCTGGGTGAGGGGCTGATGGCTATTTGCAGGCTGGCCATGGCCCCCAGCGACTCTAGCTCCCAGCAAGGCTGGCTGGAAGCAGGTATCTGGGGTTTATTTATCTTTTATAATTGAAACTTTATTGCCTTGAGTGGAGGCCACAGCCAGCCAGGGCAGGAAGGAAGCTTGGCTTCTTCCATCACCAGGGCAACCAAGCTTCCTGCTTGCACCACCTCTATGGCTGCTGGCCACCATCTTGGTTGGGTTAATTTGCATATAGTTGCTCTGATTGGATGGTGGGTGTGGCTTGGGGGTATAGTGGAATGACACCAATTTGTATGTTTCTCTTTTATTAGTGTAGATATTTTTGTTCTCTTTACTTCTTGATTGCATTTTGGGTATCAGTTCCCTAGGTGATTTATCTCTAATTGCTTTCACCATTTTTGTTTTTGTTGTCTGCATTTTCTGATATGTTGTCTTACATATCCCTACTTTTTAAAAACTTACTGATTTGGCTGTGTGTAGTCTAGATTCTGTTCTTATATTTTAAATTCTGTTGTAGCACCATTTCTTCAATTTTCTTCTTAATTTGATAATTTCATGCAATTTATTATATTATCTTATTTTCACTAACTTTTTAAATTTATTTTTAATTGTGGTAAAAACAGGTGATACAAAATTTACTAGCTTAACGACTCCTAAGTGGTTAGTATATTCACATTTTATGCAACCAATCATCAGATCTTTTCCACTTTCCCAAACTGAAACTTCTATCCACTAAACAACTCCCTACTTTCCTCTAACTCTAGTGCCTACCAACCACCACTCAATCTGTTTCCGTGACTTTGAATACTATTCATTCAGTATTTGGCTTTTTGTGACTGGCTTATTTCTCTTAGTATAATGTCCTCAAGGGTCATCCATGTTGTATCCTGAGTCAGAAATTCATTCCTTTTAAAAGATGAGTAATATTTCACTGTGTGTATAAACCACATTTGTTTATTCATTTATCCATGATGGATATTTGAATTGCTTGCACCTCTTGGCTGTTGAGAATAGTACTGCTATGAACATGAGTATGCGCTTTGTCTTAATTTTCTTGAGAATTAAAATTATTTTCCCCCAAATTTCTGCTTGGTTAAATGTTACAAAATGTGGTCTCATGTGCTCTGAATATACATGTTTCAATATAACAATATTTTTTATTTATATTTACTTTTGTAACATTATACTTATTTATACATTTTTACTTATCTTTGAATAAGAACACTCTACCCAACTTCTCAGAGACTGGATTCTCAGAAAATCCCTTTCCTATATGAAGAACATTTGTCACTTTCTTTTAAAAAGTAAGCTGTAGCATCAGCTACTACAGGTGTGTATACCAGTTCCCTGTCTCAAAAGCCTGAGGTAGTTGGTAGGGAAACAAAGAATTTTGCCTCAAGAAGTGTTCCCCTTTGTTCATTTAAATTGCACAAGGAGGAACTTGTTTTCAATATCTTTTCCCCACTTTGTATCCCTTAAGGCATGTGATATAGTTATGTGTAGTCTTTTCCCCTAGAATTACTTCAACCACACTTGAGGGATTGACCTGAAGCAGCCGTGCAGATTTTCCGCAGTTTCAGAAAATGCTCCCTGTATTGAAGTTAAATAAAAATCACATCGTATTCACATTGTATTTAATTGTGTACTTTCACACCTGAGCAACACAGTGGAGGTCAGTCCAAATTCCATGTTTAAAAAAGAGTACCTAAATATGGAAGCTAAATTATTTTTAATCTTCACCTGAGGATCTATTTTTATTGACTTTTAAAGAGAGAAGAAGGGAGATAGAGAAGGAAAAACACCAAATAAGAGAGAAACATTGATCAGTTGCCTCCTGTACCACACCCATCCCTACTGGATATGGAACCTGAAATCTATGTATGTGTCCTGACCAGGATGATGCTCCAACCAACTGAGTCACCAGCCAGGGCAATATGAAACGACTTTTATTTTGTTTGTTTGTTTGTTTGTTTATTTATTTATTTATTTTAAATTTTGTTTTATTGCTTATAGTATTACAATAAGTGTTAGATAAGTCTCCATTTTTCTCCCTTAACCCTCCCCCCTCCTCCCCTACCCCCTAGTGTCTTATGTCCATTGATTATACTCATATGCATGCATGCAAGTCCTTCACTCATCTATGGATAATAAAGACCACTGTAAATTAATGAAAATAAACAGATACAGAAGCAGAACAGCATTGAATGGACTGTCAACCTACAGCTGGAAGGCTGGGGAGGGTGGGGAGGGGCGGGGGTTAAGAGATGAAATGACTTTTAACTGCTTAGGATGAAAATGGAGTTCCTTAGCAGGAATAAGTTTATGATAGGTAACCCCGAACTTCCAAGTAATTAAGACCTTGTCATAAATAGTTGAAAATCTTGGAAACTGGTAAGAACTGCTTTATAGCTTTAAGATGCAAGTACTTGGTAATTTCTGTTTTCAATGGAATTAAACGAAAGTGCCAAATTGAGAGAAGGCTGATTGCCATAGGGTGTCACTATTGAATGTTGGTCCTCTACTGTCTGACCTGCTGGTTGATACAACCTTTGGCCAGGCTCCCAGGACACACTAGCATTGTGCATGATAGAAGGCTCTTCTACAGACTCTGCCACTGAGTCTTTGCTCACCCAGCCCTCCCTGCTGTGCTCCCCAGGAACTAAACTTTAGTGTCCACCCCTAGTTAAGCCACAGCCATTCTCTTCACCAGAACTGGGTCAGATTAGCTTGAGTGTCTTAAAGAACCTACATGTTTCTCTACATTTCCAGGCTCTGAAAAGGCAACCAGGACAGAGCTGACTGCTTTCCTTTTTAGCCCCAGTACATTAAGAGGGTAATTCCATTTAATCCAAGCAACAGGGAGTCTAAGAAGATTGTTTTCCAAGTAAACCAATTCCTTTCTTATAAACCTTAAATGTAATGCCTGAAGGGGGTTAGATTGCCTCCATAAAGGGTCATTCCCTGGGGAGGCTGGGGGAGTGACTCTTCTTTCATTTTGTTTTCAGGGGTGGGGATGGGGGTAGAAGGATCAAGAGAAAATATTCATGCCCCTAACAGTGACTTTAGCCAAAGAGATTCCTTTTCACTTTTCCAGCTATAGCAGATGAGAAAAAAAGACTATCTAATGTATACATATTTATTTAAGATGATTATTCTTACATGCAAATAAAGTAGTATACATGTTATTTGAGTGACATGGCAAAATTCTCCTTCTAAGTGAATCTTACTTATTGATTACAGAATTTTTGTGGTTCTTTTACATTATTTAAGGTGCAGTATATCTTTAAAGAGCTCTCCTCTAGAATGGAGATACCCCTGTACAAATAGCAGTGGTACCAGTATTAGAATGAAATGTTGCTGCTTTTCCTTTTGGAACAATAGGGATGAATTGTCTCCAGTGGAGCCACACCCTAGAATCAAGGAAGAAGTGTCCATACACTGAAAATGATGGTGGGGTATCTCCCCTGCCTCCAAAGGGAGGCCAAGATGTATTAATTTGATCCAGAACACAATATGTGCACATAGAAAGAAGAATTAGACACTCTTCCTGCATAATCTCATTCATTTACATATCTCAATAGTCTTATGGGGAGAATAATAGTATACCAATTCACATGTTAGAAAAAAAGAGTCTTAAAGACATTAAGTAACTTACCCTAGTTCACACAACTCATGATTAATGCAGACAGTGTTCAAACTCTGGTTCAGCTGATCATCGAGTTCATGTTCTCCAGTATATGCTGTACACTTTAGCATGAGAAATGTCTCATTTAGTTATAATAACTGAAAATTCTTATTTCTCTTTACAAACTGCTGTCTTACAAATTATTAAATTTTCAAAACAATTTTATGAAGTATCTAGGACTATAATTAGCCCCATTTCGCAGATGAAGAATGAAAGTTCTGAGAAATTCACTAACTTGACTGAGATCCCTTAGCTAATCAAGAGGGGAAGACCGAGTTTAGATGCTTTCAAATTTCTCTGTTAGCACCTGACAGACCTGGTGCCACATGGAACTTCCTGAAAGAGAGGACACAGTGCCAGAGAATTGGCTGCCTCAGGACCCCCAGGAGAAGTAAAAGGGAATTGTATGAAATGACAGAGATGGGAAATCATTTAAAGGCCTAGTGCAACTTATCCTGAAAACCAGGCACATGACATGACTAAACCATCAAAGCAACTAAAAGACATATTTTGGGGACATGAAACAACCATAGTAATTCTGCCAAACAAGAAAGGATAAAATAAAGCCTGAAACTGTCTCCTTAGACCACTAAAAACATTAAAGAATCATAACTATAAAATATATCTTAGGTTTTCCCCAATTTCAATGATAATTCCGGACCAGCGTTTTCATCCATCACTATGTTTTAGAACAGAGACACTGGGACAAGATGATGTTGTTTCTGACCTCAGTTTTGTGCATTAACGAAAGGGTTCTCCAGAATTATTCTAACTTTATTTTTATTGTCTATAGTTATTTGTATGTTTATGTGACTCTGCCACCCTCTCAAAGCAATGACAAGATATTCAGCTACAAGTGCTCCACATCTGTTTCCCAGTTTAGAGGACAGGGAAATCAATCGTTTTCAAGTCACATAATTATTTCATTAACTTGGATAATGGTAGTCACTACAATGCTCCCACTCATCCTTCTGAGCAAGTAAAAGGAGGTAATTAGGCATTTGTATTTCTCTATAGTTAATAAGTAGTTGGACAAATAGAATTTCATGGTTATCAGACCTAGAGAAAATCAGTTTACCTTTTAATGGGATCGAGTAGACATTTAACAAGCTTTGCCACCTTTCCAGCCCACCACTAACATCAGACACACAAACAGAAACAAAAACCAGCAAATGTGCTTTGACAAATACACATATATTTAAAAGGCAAGCAGAAAATACAAAATGGAACCAGTCCTTGATCTGTCAGGATTACCCCCGACAGTGGGTAACATTCTGTAACATTTATGAAGAGTCTGAGTTCCCCTTCTGATTCACACTCTTCCTCATGAAAAGAGAAGGAAGTTGCAAAGGCCTTGGTACTGCAATGTCCAAATCTCCAACCATTAAGACTCTTGGCTTCCTCCTCCACCATTTATCCAATCAGCTCACAACAGGCCACTCCTGACCTCCAAGTTGCCAAGTCCAATGAACACCCTTTTGTTCTCTGGTGCACTATTAGCACCGAACCATTATCCTCCATTAATTCTACTTTTTCATTCTTAGCTGCCTTTGCCAGCTCTTTTCAACCCAATTAATTAATACTAGAATTACCTGGCATGTATTCATGGCCTCAAATTCTCACAACCCTGAATCTTTTACACTCTAGACTTGTAAAACCATCATTTGCGTGATTCACAGCCCATTCAAACCCAATTCTTGATCTCCTACTAGCCTCCTCCTATTTTTATCATCTCAGCAAGTGGCAATTTCATCTATACATTGTTGAATTCTGAAACCTGGGTGTTATTCCTAACTTAGTCCTCTTTACACCCCACATCCATTCCATTGCATGTGTCTTTAATTCTACAAGCATGATAGTTCTTAAATCTAACCAGTTGTCTTCACCTTCACTGTACCTACACATTACACTTTTAGTCTAGACAATAGGGAAAGCTGCTTATTTGGACATACTGCTTCAATTCCCTCTCCAATGAGCAGCCTGAGTTGTTTTGTTTTTTTTTAAACAAAACAAAACAAAACAAAATTCTTGCCCTGACTGGTTTGGCTCAGTGGATAAGCGCATCGGCCTGCGGACTCAAGGGTCCCAGGTTCAATTCCAGCCAAGGGCATGTACCTTGGTTGCGGGCACATCTCCACTGGGGAGTGTGCAGAAAGCAGCTGATCGATGTTTCTCTCTTGTCAATGTTTCTCTCTATCCCCTCCTCTCTGTAAAAAATCAATAAAATATATATTTAAAAAAATAAAATAAAAAAACCCACAATTCCTATCACTCCCCCTTTTCTCCCACATTAAACTTTGTTGTGCAATCATTTCCTCTGCTCTTCTCCTCCTGGGTAACTTCAAATCTTCTTTCATTTCTGAGATCAAATCTTACTGCTTCAGAAAGACCTTCACTGGTTTCACATATAAATTAAATCTTTCTCATTATCATATTTCATAAAACCATTGTGACACTGAAATATAATATAAAATGATACTTACCTTGAAATTTCAGCTGAAGACTAAAATTGAGAAAAGTAGAGCTGTAACCCCACATTCTCAGGAGAGTTGTAGGACTTACTAAAAGGCATTCATGTTAATTTTTTGACCAGCAACCCTCTGCACCAAACTCTAGGAGAAAAAAGAAGAGGGATAAAGATTTAAAGAATCATTGAGCAGAGATTTCCTTTCTTCTCAACAAAAAAAGTAGAGTTTCTTCCAGTACGCCAAGTCGAATGAAGGGTAAAAACACCATTTGATCACTTCCAAGATTAATGAGAATTGAGTACTTTGAAGGCACTGAATACTGCAATGCAACTGAATCATGAACAAAATATATTTAGAGGGATTAATAGAAATAAGATATTTCTAAAGATTACCAAATAAAACAAACAAAAGCAATGTGAGCTGAAATAGGACCTTTTAGGGTGGTGATTAAAAAGCCAAAATGAACCCTGGCTGATTGGCTCCATGGATAGAGCATCATCAGGGGACTGAAGGATCCAGGGTTTGATTTCCACCAAGGACACTTATCTTGGTTGCATTCCGGCCCTGGTCAGGGCACATGCAGGAGGTAACCAATCAATGTGTCTCTCTCACATCCAGGTTTCTCTCTCTCTCTCTGTGTGTGTCTCTCCCCCTCCCTTCCATTCTCTCTAAAAATCAATGGAAAAGTATCGTTGGGTGGGGATTAACAAAAAAAAGGAAAGAAAAAGTCCTAGCTGGTTTGGCTTAGTGGTTAAAGCGTTGGCCTGTGGATCCCAGGTTTGATTCTGGTCAAGGGCGCATACCTTTGTTACAGGTTCCCCGGCCTTGGTCAGTGTATATGCAGGAGGCATCCAATTGATGTGCCTCTCTTACACCCATGTTTCTCTCTGTCCCTCCCTTTCCCTTCCATTCCTTCGAAAAATCAATGGAAAAATATCATCCAGTTAGGATTAACAACGAGAGAGAGAGAGAGAGAGAGAGAGAGAGAGAGAGAGAGAGAGAGGCCATTGCTCCTTATGAATATTCCATCATGTACTTAAAGAAAAAAGCTAAAGTGAATGTCCGTGTTTTCACACGAGTGCTGGGTCCTGGGAAATAAGACAGATATGGGCCCTTTGACAACCAATGGAGCTAAATCTGACACTTTCCACATGAACAGGGCAGGATGCTTAAGAGGTCCTCCGTTGGTTGTACTTTCTTGGAAGAGGCAAACAAAATACTTTTTGGAAAAAAGTACCGCAGAGGGCACCAGTGGCTCAGTTATAGCAGCATAGTCATTTAAGCCATTAACCCTTCTTTCAAATTCTCCCTCCCATAGTCCAGACCTCAGAAGATCCAGAAACAGCAGACTAAATTGAAAAAAGTTGGATGATTGAGCAAAAAGGGAGAAATACTATATTGCTTATGAGATTGGATGTGAAATTTTAAATTGGATTTTTTAGTGGACGAGGCGTCCTAATGTCTGAAATGAGACTATTCTAGCATAAAGAGACCTCAAATTTGTGAATCTGCCTGAGATGCTATCAATGACTAGGGCAGAATGATTCAACAATATTTGATTAATGTCAGGCATGGGAGGAGAATAAAGCTTTATCTTACTTCTGTCAAATCAAGATCTGCACATTCAATAAACTACTACATATATTATTAAGTATTTTTTTTATTTATTTTTATTGAATTTA
>PVJC01036627.1:0-17598 GCA_004026665.1 Murina feae | reverse complement strand
ACCCAACCAGTATTATATGAAATGCTGAAAGGTATCCTTTGAGAATAGAATAGAATCAGAGGCATAGAAAGGGAGTGGACTGACAATTTTTGGGGGTTAAGGGTGTTGGGGATGCGTGAAGAGACTGGACAATAATTGTACACCTATGGATGAGGACAATGGGGGGGGCAAGGTCAGAGGTTGGGGTGGGAATTGGGAGCTATGGGGGAAAAAAGAGTAACAACTGTAATAATCTGAACAATAAAAATAAATTTAAAAAAATAATAAAAATTTAAAAAAAAAAAAAAGAAAAGTTAGAGGCCATCAGGCCCACCTAACCTATGAGAAAATGTTGATCCAGCTCCATTATTCATATAAAAGTCACACTATTGGTTGGTCCTGACCACCAGAGCTCAGCTGCCCTGTTGCTAGTTCTGTGCTCTATCTACTCTACCCAAAAGAAAGAAGATATATTGTAACACTTATTTAATGAAAAACATCAATTAAATGTAAGATTCCCAAAACTTCAACAGAAGGGAACAGTAACCCATGTGATATGGTCATGGTTACAGGAGTCATGGGAAATTCCATAACAATAAGCTTGGGAAACTACACTAAACAGAGCTAAACACATTTTTTGTGCAGCAGAAATTTCCAAAGGTTTTAACATTGCATTAAGTTTGGCAAACATTTAAGAGGAGAATGTGCCAGGCCTGTCAGAAACATATGTGACCCTGGAAACCATTGATTGAAACCCAGAATGAATCTTGGGAAACAACCAAGTTAGTGCCTATTATCTACCAGCTTTTAGGATACCAAGTAAGAAGAAGGCACCATAGGATTGCTTCTCTCAAACACTAGTCATTTTTGCAATCTTGTGATGAAGAGCTCCATGATTCTCAAGCTTCAACCATCAACATAAAAACATACTGTGAATGGTTTAACATCACAATATCTAATTTCTCTTCTTAGATTAGACTTATCACTTCAAGTTGAAACATCTTAACCTGTCTACAACCCAGCTGCCATCTCTTTTTTTCCAATATAAACTAATGAAGTGTAATATTGAAATTAACCGTCCCTTCGGGATGCCTACCAGCCAATCTGAGCGACTGTATGCAAATTAACCCAGCCAACATGGCGGCTGCCACTCACGGAGTAAATGGCAGCTTCCATTGCAGCAGGAGTAAAAGTGAATCTGTCTGCCCACTGGCTCAGCTTATACTGCCTCAAAGCAAAATATGTTTGCAACAAAGTATAAATCATAGACTCCTTGGAAGCTGAAGGAAACAGCAGGCCAGGCCTGACTCTAAGAGTAACATTGTTTCATTATAGAAGCCGCCAGCTGAAGCAGAAACCAGACTTCGTTACTAAGCCTCACTTTAAAGGAACAGCATCAATTATCCGGTGCCCTGGGCTGGCTGATGCCTTCTCAGGTGGAAGTTCAGGGACGGGACCAGCTGGCCGGCCCCAGGCTCTGTCCCAGGAGGCCAGCGGGAGTGCGCTGGACACCCGATGGCCTCCCAGGCGGAAGCCCAGGGGCGGGACCAGCCGGCTGGCCCTGAGGCTCCGTCCCGGGATGCCAGCAGGGGTGCGATGGACACCGATGGCCTCTCAGGCTGAAGCCCATGGCAGGACCAGACGGCCACCCTGAGGCTCCATCCTGTAAGGCCATCCATGTGCAGCAGACATCCAATGGCTTCTCAGATGCCCCCAGGGTCAATGGGACCTGTGGGCAGCCTGAAAACACGGCCCTCAGCCTCTCTCCCAGGCTGGCCAGGCACCCCAGTAGGGACCTGAATCCTGAAGGGACTGTGGCCAGTCTAAAAACTGCCCTCAGCCCCTCACCCAGGCTTGCCACACCCCCATGGGATGAGGGTTCCCACTGGGGAGCTTGGCCAGCCTGTAAACAGACATCAGCCCCTCACCCAGGTTGGCCAGGCACACCAGCAGGTGGACATCCCCAGTCCCTGACTGCATGAGGGCACAGGCCAAGCTGAAGGACCCCCCCGAGTGCACAAATTTTTGTGCACTGGGCCCCTAGTTAGTTATAATTATACTCCTTGTTCTTACCACCCTTGTACATTTTTTCTTCCCATAATGACCGCACTTTTTTAAAAAATCTTGTTTTTGCTTATACTTCTTCCTAACTATAATTAATCATTTTTTCCTCCCTCTCAGTTTAGCATAATTGTGACTGAAGGGACCTTATAGATATCTTCTCTCTATGTCATCAGTGTTCCCAATTCAGGAGGGAGTTCTGTGTGCTGTAAGTGTTAGCACTATCATTTTCCTTAGTTTTACTAATTATATGTTCACAGATTTATTTTTCATCTGTCTATTTAGGTAATAAACTCTTTTACCCACCTTTATTTCTCCATCAGTATGGAGCCTGACATATGGCATGTAAAACATTTCAAGTAATTAATTGTTAAGGTTATATGAAACATGAAAGTTGAAGTTCTACCAATACTTTGGTATCAGATTAGAATGGGCCTTTTAGCCATAGAGAGAACTTTGGACTTAGTCTAATGGATGTTTAGAGATGCTCTGAATTTCTTCTTAAAATAGTCATGAGAAAAAGTACCATCCTAATTGGACAAGATAGTTTGGTAATCACCGGCAAGCATTCTGAATCACATCTCCTAGGTCTGAATCCCAGCTCTGTTCTTCCTATTACCTATGTAAAAGTTAGGAAATATCACTGGCACAGTTTCCTCATCTGTAAACTTAGAGTAAGTTTTACTCCTAGGGTCATTGTGAGGTTTGAATGACTTGATACATGTAAAGCCCTTAGAGTAATTCCTGGCACCTAGTGAGCCCTCAAGAAACAGTATCTAGCATTAAAATTAACCACATGGAGATGTGAAAAGAGCATTGGTTTGGGCATCAGGGAACCAGAGCTGTGCTGCAGTTTGAAGAAAAGGTACAAATGATGTTAAGTATTGACCACTGAGGTTCCTGATTGGCACTCAAGGAGAAAGAACATGTGTTGGGTGAATCCACCATCCTCTGCACCTTAGGCTTGCAGGCTTGAACCCAGGACTGGTAGCACAACAAATGCACTAATCAAGCTCACAGAGATGAGCTATGAAAACAGAGGCTCAATTCATTAATTTACAATGAGAAATATAACTATGAACTAGACAGGATGTCAGTGTTTATGGATAAGCATGTTCTCTCCTGTGAACAAATTATAATCCAAGGGCTGTTCGCTGAAAGAGAAACAGTGCTGAGAGAGAAAGAGGGTGATGTCGATCACATCCTCAAGCTCAGAGCTTCATGCATCCCATTCTGCTACAGGCACGAACGGATCTCTCAAGAGATGCCAAAGCCCACACCCCACCTCATCCTTTCAGGGACAGAGAATATTTCATCTCACTGGCTTTTGAGCGTTCTCTCTATAGATGCCTTGCATACTAGTGTGTTCTTGTTACAATGCAATTATTTGGATATTTTCTAAGTGCAATCAACCTTTACCCAGAGCTTTGCCTGAAGGTTATGATTGAATTCTTGATGTTCATTATTTATTAGGGAGATTTTAAGATAGTTGTCTTGTCCTTAAACTTTATTTAGTAAGCCTCTCTGTATCATTTCCACTTTGAGTCTTCCCAAATTTATCCTTAGATGGCATATCAGTTAGCTGGTGTTACTTAATAAACTATCCCAAAACTTACTGTCTTAAAATGTTTCTTTTGATCCCTTTTGTCTGCTAAAGACCCTGTCAGCATTGGGGGTTAGGCTCATTTGAACTCGCTTCTCCCCACAAAGTGTCCGCTGCACTTGCACACATGTCTAAATTCAGACATGGCTGAGATGCCTGGGACAGTCATGGCTTCTCTCCACATTACCCACCCTCACTGTTCTTTTGGGCCAAATCAAGTGGTAAGTCAGGGGAAAATACTCAACCTCTTGATGAGAGAACCTGTAAAGGGATTTATAGCCAGACTTCCTAAAACCTACAGTAGATAGGAATACATTATGATTGAATAAATGAATGAATGAACAGATGTGCCTTTAGGGAGATAGGTGAGACCTATGGAGTGCTCTAGGTGGTTAAGTGGACGGCTCTGCAATCCATGAATTCAGGAATCCTGCTTGTATAGGCACAGTGCAAGGGATTCGAGTCCCAGAAGAAGTTTGGAGCAGGCAGCATGCATTGTTCCCTCCCGGCACTCAAACTTTATGATCCTAGGAACACAATCAGCAGGAGAGGTGGAAGCCCCTGAATGGAAGCTGACACCCAGTAACCCTTCCTGAGGAAGCTGACGCTGACCACTCATGCCCAGTGATCGAGTTTGATGAGTTTCATCATCTCTCTCCACGAGCGCTCCAGCTTTATCGATTGCTTCGCCTTCAATATCTCTTTTGTGGTTAAAGGCTGCTCCTGAGACTGCCCTCTCTGAGTTGCCTAGTTTTGTCAATTTCAATTCAGCCAGACATCCTTTTACCCTTTCCTAGACAACAAAGCTTTCTGGTCAATGTTTTAAAAAAATAAAAAGGGAAGAAAACTCATAGAAGCCTTAGAAGCCCCTGAAAGTCTTACTAAACCCTTCTTTCCTTAGGAAGCATTCTCCCAGGCTGGGTGAGGGAGAGTAATTCTCCACTGAGAGCCCATATTTATCTTCTCTCCCAGACTTTTACCTCTTCCGTAAGATCTTAGGCAGAAGCTGTCGTGTTTTTTTACTTTCTTTCTGCTTGCTGAAAATTAACAATGCTTTATTGTACATAAATATAGCCTGTCCTTTTTAACCCTGAACATCCCTTTGACCTTATTTTCTAGATCAGAAATAAGATCCTTTGAGAATTCTCATTAGGCCTAAATTATGGAACAAGAACATCTGTTTAATGCTTCTAACCCTACATGTCTCCTTAAGCTTGATGCAGAAAGACCCCCTCAAAACAAGGGACTAAAATTAATGCCATGGGGAGAATGTTCCTGTAATCAGGTGTTGTCTCTCATTGTATCATGTATAAAATTTTGTGACAAACATGAATGAGATTTTCCTAAATTAGTGCTGAAAGAGGCCCCCAAACTATAGGGGAAAATCCAATATCCTTACTATAAAAATAAAATGTAAGAAAGCAATAAAGGAATAAACAACAAAAACTCATAGATGCAGACAATAGAATGATGGTTACCAGAGAGAAGGTGAGTAGGGGGTAAGTAAGGGTAAAGGAGTTCAAATATATGGCAATGGGAGAGAAATTGACTTTGGGTGGTGTGCACACAATGTAAATCACAGGTCATGTATCATGGAAATGTCCCCTTGAAACCTAAATAATTTTATTGACCAATGTCACCCTAATAAATGTAATTAAAAAAAGAAAAATTCGGTGTCCCTGCAGACCTGTCCAGCTTCAGCCATGCCTCTTTTCCAAGTACTCTGCTCAGAAGCCACCCCAAGTAATTGAAACTGCATTTTTCACCTTTGTGAGATTGTTCCTATTATTCCTCTGCCCAGAATTCCTTACCCATTAGTTTGTCTGGAAAATCCCTTTCCATAATTTAGTTTACATTTCAATATTACCATACCTTATCCTTTCTGATATACCTAAATAGTTTTTATTCCATCATTTATATTTTTTCTGTGACTATTTCACCTTCACTAACCTTGTTGCATTAAAAATATTGTTCCTCCCTATATATCTATAGGTTCTTTTCTTGAAGAAGTTGCAGAAACCTGTGTGTTTTTAAACATTCCTGTTTTTCTGCAATGTTGATACTTGTATTATTTGCTTTATCTTCTCTGCCACCTCACTCCATTCGATTTCCTCTTCATCTTCCAATATCTCTCTCCATAAGCATGCTACTCTCAACTATAAATATAATCTTGTCTTCTTTATGTTAAAAATATCTGTCTTGATCACCGCTTGCTCCTCCACTGAACTCCCTATCATTCTTCTTTACCTAGACACCTAATTCCTTAGAATAGTTTATAATTACTACCTCAACTATCTTGCCATCTAGACACTTTATTTTTTTTGCAGTCTGACCTCTCACTTTACTGTTTTGTTTGCAGTTGCCTTTACAATGAATGTAAGTTATTTCTTTGCACACCCATAAGCATATAAACCTATAGATATATAAAATACAAGATTTTAAGCAAATCCTATCATCCTTATTCTTAAGTCACATTCCCTTTTGAACTCTTGACCCCTTATCTCTCCGAACCTTGTACCCTTCTTATTCTGGTTGAAAATATGATGAGAGAGTATAGATGACACTTAGCCTCACACTTGGGATTAATTGGTACTCCCTCTGTTGCCCAGAATATACTAAAAGCATTTGACTAGGAGGTGTTTCTCTGGTTTGCCTGTGTAATTCTACCCTATATAATAAATGCCTAATATGCTAAGTGTCTGATTGTCCAGTCATCTGTTCAACCAATCAAAGTATATATGCCAATGAATGCTAAGGCAGCTCAACCACTCACTGTGATGTGCACTGACCACCAGGAGCCAGACGCTCCAACCAGTAGGTTAGCTTGCTGCTGGGGTCCTGCGGATCTGGACTGAACAAGATGGGCCAGACACTTCCTGGAGCCTTCCCAAGGCCCCTACCTCCCGTGTCCCTCCCTGACCCCAATTGTGCACCGGTGGGGTCCCTTGGCCTGGCCTGCACCCTTTAGCAATCCAGGACCCTCCAGGGGATGTCAGAAAGCCGGTTTCGGCCTGATCTTGCAGAATTCATGCATAGGGCCTTTAGTTAATGACAAAAAAGGGCTGTGGAATCACCTACTCCCAGATTCTTTGTCACTCTCCATTTCCCTTGCTGCTGAGGGCTCAGTATGACTCTTACCTTTGTTAAATCATGCTGTGGCAGTTGGCAGTTGAATTCCATAGATGACACATGAGTTCCTTACCCACCACCAGGTTGTGTTTATGACCAAACCTATTTTTTGCCATTTTGGGCTTTTTATTATAATGACACATTTTAATTAACTAATATGTAAACCAATAAAATTATGCATGCAAAAGAAATATAATTATTTCTTTCACAGAAACCAAATTGAAAAGATTCAATGAAGGCAATTTACAAGAACCAAAACACAACAAACCCTGTTGAAATAAAGTGAGACGTTAGTTGTGGGGGCAGAATCATAAAACTCCTAAGTGATTCTACCAATAGACTTTGCTATGCTCTCTAAATACCCTTGTGCCCCTGCTCTGCTTGCTCAGTCTCAATGAAGGTACATACATTAGCTTGGGTTTCCAATGGTCCTTGAGCCCCTGAACTGAAACCTCACCTGCTTGTCTGAAATTTTCACACACTGTGTTGTGTCATGCCCCTACTCTGGCTGTCCTTTGAATCCCACCTTGTATTCTGCTGGCAGATGTGTTCCAAGTGAAATGTCTCTAAGAGCTACTATTTTGACTTCCTTAAAAATCACCACTGCCTAAAATTCCCTCCTAATGATTAGTGTTTTTTCTTTTACCAGACTGAACCTTTTGCATAGAAGTTCTGGCTTGAATATGGAATAGAAGCACCACAGCCCTTTGGAGGGCAGAGAGAGGACTGCCTGTCCCCTTCTCTCATCTAGCGAGGTTGATATCCTACCTTACCCCCAGATTCTTCTCATTCTCCATTTCCCTTGCTGCTGAGGGCTCAGAATGACACTTACCTTTGTTAACTCGTGCTGCGGTAGTTGGCAGTTGTTAAATTATTTATGATGAATTGGTTGATCCCATTTAATAAGCCCCAAAGGCAGGTAATACATGGAATAGCCATACACAATAGCAGGAGATGCGTGAGAGCAGGGTTAGCTACAACTTGAAATTGATTCAGAGAGAAAGCCTGAGAGAGGTTGTGATCTGGGTCATCATCTCTTAATCATCTTGAGGGCCAATAAGTAGGGAAGAGTGGGGTCTGCAATGATAGTGGCTCTAAGAGAGAAAACACAGAGCCATCAAAATCAACCATCCCTACAGCTTTAGGGTATGAGTGTTAACATTCACCATTTATAAGGAGACAAAGAAAAAAGAAGAAAATGAGCATGGACAAATCAGCAGGGAAAACACAGTGATACTTTCCTCACAAGGAGCTGAAAAATTAATGGTAGGAGGTGGGTATATTGGAAATGAGGAAAATAGTGAAAGAACCTTATGGAAAGCATCAGTGAGGTCAGTGATAGGAGATGCAGGGACTTTATAATCACCTCAGATCCTCATGGACACCGAAGTCAGGAATACGAGTTTAGGAACCACACAGAGTGCAATTATGTGTGATACTAATGGAAAAGGAAAAAGCAATCTTTTGGGGGTGATTCACACAGTGAGTAATTGACTCTGGGTTTGGATCGTAATTGCAGCAATGGCACCTCTGAACAAAATGATGAGGCTTCAGGGGCTGCAATTAGACAGGTCCCTGAAAAAGGGCTTCCTGGGGGATCCAATGGATATTTAAAGGGTGGAGCCTTTTCACATCCTTATCTGTCCCGCTGAACCCTAACCCTCATAAAGGCAGGCCAAGGCAAGAATTGGACAAGAATGGCAAAGCCTTCAGAGTGGATATTATAACAGTAATCACTGTGCATATGATGGGGCTGAGGAGAGTATTTAAAGCAGCCTAAGAATTCAGGGACTCCTAGTGGTATCCATAATCTGCTTCAAGTTGGTTGCCCTCTTTGCTATCCTCTAAAAGCCAAAATTTATCCACTCTGGCTCACACTACTTTCTCCAGTCTGAAATGCAAAGTTAAGCCAAACTATAAGTTCTCTAGGAAGCCTCTGCCAGCTCCTCCTACCTACAAAGCCTTTCTCTCCCCTGGTTGCCTACAGTCCACAGGGTCTAGTAAACAGCAGTACTGCCATTGATTACAGTTTGAGTCTTATCACCCTAAAAGATCATATAAGCTTTTGAAAAGCTAGAGCTGTATTCCCAACAATATCCGGCAAAGACCAGAGGCATTAATTGCCTAGTGAATACATATTGATCAATTGATTATTTAACTCACTTAACATTTTCACATTACTTGGCTTAGGCATTTGATGGTCAGGAAAAATTCAGTGGAAGTCAAACTGATTTAATTCTAGTTAATGAGGAATAAAAATGAGACCAACGGCCTCTTTGGAGCAATAAAAATAGACTTAAAAAATAAAAGGACCAATCACATAAAAAAGATAATTAATTTCACTATTAACCAAGAAAAAATGTATTTTTAAAGAATAATGAAATATCATTTTTTCACTCATAAATTTTGCAGACGTAAAAAGATAACACTGATGTGGAGAAATGGGCATTAACACATATTATGTACTTCGATGAGATGGAAATAAATATAATCTTTTTGAGACTCAATCAATCCAATGGCTCCCCCAACCCCCACAAAATTAGCAATTCTTCTATGAACCTGTCTTACAGAGAAATGTATACTTTATCTAAAATTGTAGTGCCAAGATGCTCTTTGCCATAGGGAAAAATTGAAAATGAGCTAAATGCCCATCAGTAACATATTGCTTACATAAATCCTGAGGCATTCATATTACAGGACACTGTGAAACAAAAAAAGAATGAAGGCGACTGAGAAGGAAGGAACAGCAAGGTACATGGTTAGGCAATAAATTAAGCAGCTCATTAGAACTATATATAGATAGATGATTCCATTTCGGTTTAGAATTTGTATGAATGTTTGTTTATGCATGAACATGTATCTTTATCTGCATATATAAATGCATAGAGAGCTGGAAGGGTACACAGCAAAGTGTCAATAGAAGTTAGCACCTTCCAGAGAAATGGAATTATGGGAGATGGCAATGCAGAAGTACTCTATATGTTTCCATAGAAAATACAGAGTGAACACAAAACAGAAGACCAGAGCTAGGGGACTTCTACCCAATACTCAAAAAAGGTTTCCTCCACCCACATGGTGTCAAGGACAGTTTGACCCTATGTGGCATATATTCTGCTGCAGCCAGCTACCTGCACAGCACACTCTTGGGAACATCAAGGAAGTGTGCATCACCATTGCCTTCCCACTCTCCCAAGGCTGTTCTTTCCATTTCATACTTCACTCCTATTCTTTCAGGGCCCTTGGTGCTGCCTCAATCCACACTGATCTTGCTCCTTCAGGACTCCTACGGCATATGTCTGCATCAATCAACTGACAATTATGAATGATTTTGTGACTTTGGATGGGTAACTTTCAAATGAGCTACTAAGCAATTCCTATATTGTAATGTTTACATTTTTGTTGTTTGACTCCAACAAGTAGTAGAAATACACAACCCCATTCTCTTCCTTATTTCTCCCTTTTTGTTCCTTTTTTTTCTCTTAATTTCTATTTCTCCGCTATATGGGGGATGCTCCTGTTCACAAAATGAGAATGCAAAATTATCAGGTAGAGAGCCTGGATCTGTATCTCTCCTTGTTTGCTGGATCACGGTCACCCCAACATACAAAGGCAGGTTGGCACTTTAACTTTAAGGTCTTCTGCTTCAACGGACCTCATGACAATAGAGGAACAGAATGCCTGCCTGTGACAAACCAAACCCTGTAAATTAGAGAGCCTAAAATCTCATAGGCAAGAATCTCAGCGAGAATTACGTATCTGAATGAAAAGTAAATACTGCAATTACAAGAGTCCGATTTCAAGTGTTAATTTGGGGTTCTTGCGCCTCTGAGTTTAAACAGCTGGGGAAATAGGTCTTGTGCTGCTGTTGGTTCATTTGAATCCATTACCCAGTCTCCACTCCAAGGAAGGTCAGCCTGTCTAGAATTGCAGCTGGTCCCAGGGCAGAGTGGCCTCTGCTCTGCAAGACCATTCCTTAGGGCTCCTGATTGCTGTGCTCTTAGAAAGGAAGGGGGCTGATAAAGATCCTTCAAGTCCTTTGGGTCTTCTCTGTTTTCCTACTTTCTATGCTTTTACTCAACTATCTTCACTCCTCAACCTCCTCCAACTCCTAGAATTTCATACTAGATGCGCAATACATTTTTAATGAATTAAATTAACATTTTGGCAACATTACAGAAATAAAAGGTCTGCCTATGGCTAAATGTGAAATAAAGAGTTTCAGCCTAAAGTATAAGTGAATGAGAGAGAGAGAGAGAGAGAGAGAGAGAGAGAGAGAGAGAGAGAGAAGGGACATATTTTATTTGAGAAGTCTATAGTTGAAAAATAGAAGATAATAGAAAGGCAAGCATAAGAAAGACCATGAAAGGTTATATATCCACACTGGGAACTCTGAATTTACCACTTAAAGGCTTGTTTTCAATTAGGAAATTGCATAATCAAAGGTTAATTTTAGGAAGCCACTCTATGGCAGATGGATCATGGGTTAATAACTTTGGCAAAAGGAACAGCAAATAGACAATTTCAGTGGCCCCAGATGAGAGTTTGTGCTAGGGTCAGGCCAGGTGAGAGGTGATTTGCAAGATGTAGGATAGAATCGTGAGAGCATGGAGTGGGCAGGTGAGGCAGAAAGGTTCAGAGACAAAACATGCAAGGGCTTGTTTTGATGGGGAAAAAGGGGAGTTCTGTTTGAGACGTGATAACCTCAAGGTGCCCTGTGGTAATTACAAGTATAAGCCTGAAGCATTGAGTAGGTTGCACTGAGCTTATAGATGTGAAGTCCAGAGAGTAATGAGGTCACCCAACAGACAGTTGAGCAAGAGAAGATGGAGGGTGCAACCCTAAGAACATTCAATTCTAAAAGTCAGAGAGATTTTTAAAAAGTCCATTTTGACTTTTCATTTCATGTCCTTTATTTAATTTAAATGTATTTAATTTCCTATATTTGTTAACATCTAAGATGAGTCATCCCCCTTATAAATGCCCATTCTACTTCATGTGTAAGTGTGTTTCTCAGGCTCAGTTCTTTTTATTTCTGCCCATACCACAGCTTGACACATTCTTTTTCTTTGTGCATCTTCCGGTTTTTCATTAAGTCCCTCTGAATGTTCCTTGTTTCCTTGGAGTATTTTTAGGTACATGGGATGGGGCCAGAGGCCACTGAGGCTGGAAAGGGCTAGAGGCAAAGTCATTCCCATTGCTTAGAAATTAATAGCAAAACGAAGCAAGTATCCTCATCTATCCTCCCTGGTGATATTTTAGAATCTACAGTCAATGTTTCCTCAACCATTCAGGTACTATTGTGTCTACATCAACGGTTCCTCATCCCAAGGAGCTGAATCCTCAGGTGATTTCTGTCTGATTAAAGCTTTTTCATTATTTCAACACATTCTCTAGATAAATGAATGCAATTTATCTGAATCTATGCAATTGGGATTAAAAACACTAATGAAGCAAAGCAACATAACATCTCAGTATAAGATTTTCAGATGTTTTCCCATGTACTCTAAAGACACCCAGGCATGTACACAAATCAGAAATGATTTTCTCTGTAAAAATCTACCTGAGGCTCAACCTGGACGACAAGACCCACGTATAAAGGATAGTGTCAAACCCACCCTCAGTGACATCAAGGAAAATAACTTGTGAACTTTCTATCTGTCTCCATACTACTCCAGCTGAGAGAGTGAGGGTATGTCTTTCTGTCATAAAGGTATCAGAAAGCAGCTGGTACCTAAACCTACTTAGAATGACAGACAAGTATAGGGACAGGTTGGCAATTCTGTGTTCAAGCAAAGGTCAAGGGGGCATTTCCAGAAATGCTGAGACATAAAAGTAAAGGGCAAGGAGAAGAACTGGCTGGAAACCCAAATACAGTTAAATGAGGAAGGAGAAGGAGAGAAAGTGAGGACAACTAGATACCTGAAACCTTGTTTGAAAAAGCATGTGGAAATTAAGTCTCGTTAAGTATGAAACGGAAATACATTTCCTAGTAAATAGATGTGATGGATTTTTAATGAGTCTGTGAGAATGAGAAGATATCTAGTATTGGCATTGGGAGTAAAGAACCAAGCACAGTCAGCCCAGTGTGGCTCAATGGTTGAACATCAGCCTACAAACCAGGAGGTCATGGTTCAATTCCAGGTCAGGGCATATGGCTGGGTGTGGAGCATGCAGCAGGTAGCCTATCAACGGTTCTCTCTTCATCATTGATGTTTCTATCTCTCTCTCCCTCTCGCTTCCTCTCTGAAATTAATAAAAAATATATATACTTTAAAAAAGGAATCAAGCACAGTAGTACTGCAAGCAAGAGGAAGGGGAGAAGAAGCTAATCAAAATGGAGTCCAACTCAGGGTCTCAAGGAGCAGCCCTGATGGAACACTCAGGTTGGCCCCTCAACAGTTGCTTAATTCCCCTTTGGAGCTGCCAATCAATCACACCCCTGCGGGAGCCCAACTATGTGAGAGCCATCCTTCCCAAGGCACTCCTTCTATTATCCCCGCTAAACCTGCTTCCGCCATGGGGATGCACACAGATTGCTCACATTAAGAAGCAAATTGATTATGAACTGAGTTTTGTCTACCAACAATTTTTAATATGTAATCTTGTCATGAGTGAACGAAAGTCATTAATAATACAGTAAGCAAAATGTGCTACAGTTAACCTTAAATTATAACTTACAAAGAGCATTCTTGTAGTTTCTTCTTTGATTTATGAGCTCGGTTTATTCTATGCAAATTCATGCACAGTTTCTAATAAGAGGGAGGAGGAAAGATAAAGGAGCTTTGAATATTTTATAAGCTTTTTCCACTTACCTTAATTTAGAATTATGAGGCTGAATATGTAAGTAGAGAATAATTACCTATTGCTAGTCTCCCACATAGTTTATCTATCTCAGCTCTGAACATCCTGAGCAATGCAAAGCATAACTGTTTTACTACCTGTACCACTGTGAATATGATAATTAGGCCTCCTTCAGTGTTACTTGTTGCTGACACATTAGAAGACAGACACTGTAATATAACCAGACAGTTCTGCACTGTTGTTTAATATCCCTTTTTAAAATAATATACCTGATGTTCAATATTTCATTCACTGCACATAAAGTGAACTTTTTAAGACAGGTTTGTGCCCTGAAAATTTCCCTTGCCTTTCTCCTCCCATTCTGTGGGCTCCCGGAATAAGGCATTAATAAACGAAGCTAAAAGAGGTGAGACTGGTGGCCTGGAAGACAGAGGGCTCATTGCAGGAGCAGCTGCAGCTCTGTCCATTCCCTCACCATCCTCTTCACCCATGGGAAGCCCTTCTCACACTGCAACTCTACACACACCTCCCACAAACTCGGGGGGTTTAGGCCACATCTATGTCAGGGTGAAGTGGGGGAAGAGAAACAAAGAAAAGGTGGGGGTTAGAAGTCTTAGCAAATAAAAGGTGAAATGGATGAAGTTAATGATGCCTCCAGTAAAAAAAAAAAAAAAAAAAAATGCCTGCTCAATTGTTAACTGACTCCAGGGGAAAGGAAAAGCCTTTTGGAATCACTAGACATTGACAAGGTTAAGAGGAGGACAGGAGGACGAGAGGACATGGTGACTAGCAGAACTCTAGGCAATGAGGTGGTTTGTAGGGAGAGGCCATGGGCTCCCAGGAAGGACCCTCAAGCACTCTTCAGGTACAGCGGGCTGGTCCAGGTGGCAATGGGCAGTTCCCAGACTTCAGAATTTACACACTCTCCTAAGGAAGTCTCTGGCGATGGTGGCTTTGTTTTTTAAGAAACCTGGACCTGGAGGGAATATTGAAACTGACTAGCCCATTTAATTTAGGAAATGGGATGAAGTGGATGGCCAGCTCTTCAGTGCCTAAACGCACAAATGGATTCAGAGCAGGAGGCGGGAGTGAGGGCCCGGCCTCTGCTGCTCCTCATCCGAGCCAGCCAGGGTGCCCATCTGAAGGTATATGGAATCTCAGATTTGTTTTGTCTTCCTAGATTACTAACAGAAACTCTAAGCACCAAGTGATGTGCTGAATTATCTGAAAAATAACATGAATTGAGAATGAACTGTCTTTTGCATTAGTTAGGGCTCACAACAAATGCGGTCCTGTGGTTTCCCTCTTCTATCGCAGTAAACGCTGATCAAATTTGAGAGCAAGAGCAAGCACCTTCCAATATAGAAAGAAAAAAGGTTTTCCTGGTAAATTGTATCACTGAATGTTGTGGTAATTAGCACTTCGTATTGTATTATAGTGATGGTGTCAGACTAACAGCCAAACAGAATTAATGAGTTAAATCTCTGTTAGCAGGAAACTTCAGGTCTGATTAAGGGCTTTGCAGAGTGTGTGTGTGTGTATGTGTGTGTATCTACTTTTTCCTTTTTGTTCATAGTGGTCAGTATACTGAATTGTCAGAGAGACCATCATACTATTAGCATCAGTTGTCAATGAGTCAAGAAAAGCATTCTTTCTCTTGATTATAGAAGGAAAACTTCAGAGAATAATTGATATAACAAGAAGAGAAGTCATGCTAGAATTAAAATTTTAAACCTCTTGCTTAGTGTCTGATATATGTGGATCAATGAATGAAGCATGTCTCAGATCTTTCATTTCTGTCCAACTGCTGCTTCAAAATAAGCAGGTGGTTTTGTGATATAAAAGATTCTATTAGTTAGTTAATCCTGGGGAACATAAAATTTACCATGATTTACTAAGTAGCAGTCACTCTGCCTTGTACATTACATACATAGCTCATTTAATCCTTATATTAGCCCTATGAGTATGTCTTACTACCAATAGTCAGTCATTAAACATTTTCTCTGAGTCTAACTAATTACCTACTGAGAACAGATTAAGGAAGAATGTAACAGAAGGGGGAAATACACCCCTACAATAAAGGCTGTCTGAGTGAAGTTACAGATATAAAGAAAAATGTGAGGGGAAATAGATAAAAAACTAAAAACAGGCGAGGGAAATAATGACATAGCGCACTGTAATATCAGACCTGTCACAATGCATTATATAGTTGATTGTCAAATGAGTGGCAGAGGTAGAAACTGCTATTAGTTTAGAAAAGAAAAAGAAAATTGTGGGCTAAAGTAGTCTGGGAAAATTGTAGGAGAAGCTGAGAGTTGACCTTCCTTAGGAAGAAGGAGTGGGATTGGGATGTAAAAAGGTCAGTAGGACACAAAACACTACAGGGCAGTTCAGGTGGGGAAGAGAGAGAAACTCCTGCAGGGAAAAGGCACCGGCTCTACATGAGAGGCAAGAGCCCTTCAGCCAGGTTGGAGAGGAAGATTCCTACACACAGATACAGAGTAGAAAGACAGTTGGGTTGTGCAGAGGGCTTGGAGGAAGAGAGAGAAAAATTTGGATCATGTTCTTTTAGATCAAAGGAAACCTTCTCACTTTAATCAAATTGATTATTGGCAACTTCTTGCTGTTGCCTGCCCCAACTGATCATGTGGACTAGTAGCCTTGCACTTTGCCTCTTAAATAACATTCTCTATCATTACTATTATTATGCTCATATAAAATAATTTCAAAAGCAGCTAATACTTCCCAAATCCAGTGGCCTCAAACCATTTTGGTCATATACAATTACCCAGAGAAAACTGAACTTGTTGACCCCATATTAAATATATACGTGTATATACAGACAGATATACTATACATGTACATTTATATGTACTATAAATACACAGTATTCATTGTAAAGCTTCCATTAAAAATAAATTTTAAAAATATGAGAAGCAAATGAAACAACCAATATCTACGTTTTTATTTCATTATGTAATTGTAATTTAATGCTAGCTTTTTGGCTGAAATTGAAAACATTATTCATAGTAATATTTTCAGTGAAAGCCTTGAGACTGAATATGCTTCACATTTCAGAGTCTTCATGTTGTGATAGAACAATCGTAAAGTCTGGCACCAAGTTCAGCTCATTCTGATCCTCAGTTTCATGGCTGTTCTAACTGTAAAGAACCTCCTGCAGACACACAATGCCCACGGATGAGGGCACAATGGCTCTGGTGACTGGTCATGAATCCACTTTTCAAACCCATGTGCCCTGAACAAAAGTACTTTTTGGAGTTTTGCTAGTCAAGTTCTAGCTTATCTAATGTCAAGCGGGTTAGAAAAAATTTTTCCTGACATTTTTAATGTACTTAAGAGAAAGCTTTAAATGTCATTTTTGGCAACAACATCACACAGGGATGGAAAACTTCTTTCTAAACACCCATTTTCAAAAGTTGTTTACTTTTGCACTCATTGGTCGACCCTGCTTTGACTGAATGCCCCTTATTTTGAACTGGCAATGAGGCTAAGGAAGAGGGAGGAAAAGAAGTGCTGGCTCCACCAGGCCCTCACAGGGCCATTCTCTAGGGCTTATATTGTTAGCACTAACTTCAGTCCACATTTTCCCACAGGGTGATTATACATCACTAAGAAGAGTGACTTAGATATTACAGGGTGGGACAAAAGTAGGTTTATAGTTATGAGTGCTCAAAACACAGAGTTTATTCTTGTATTAATACTAGGGGCCCAGTGCACGAAATTCGTGCACGGGTAAATTGGGGTGAGGGTGCAGGTGGGGGAGGAGGGCAAGTGGGGAGGTCCCTCAGCCGGACCTGGACTTCAACCAATTTGGGAGCACTCAGGAGAAGTGCTACTGATGGCTTGGACCCACTGCACCTGGTTCTCTGCTCTCTGCCGGGCCTGTCTGCTCCACACTACGGAGATGGGCAAGCAGGTGCTGCTGGGCGATGCCTGCGGGGTCCTTGATGGCTCCAGCCCCCTCATCCCCTCCTTGGCAGCCATGGCCCCAGCCCAGCATAGGC
>PVJC01036626.1:0-17632 GCA_004026665.1 Murina feae | reverse complement strand
GCTGCGAGGTGAAGCAGAGGAGGCTTCGTTAGTAGTTAGAAGGCCGCCTTAAAGGAACAGTGTATCAATTATAGGAGATAAACAAAGGCCTTCAAGGAACAGTATCAATTATAGGAGAAAAAACTCCAGAACCTGCGTCCAGCCAGCCTTGCTGGGACTTTGGGCAATGGGAGCTGTGGGCAGCTTTAAAGCCCCTCACACAGGCTGGTCAGGCACGCCAGCAGGTGGGCATCCCCCGAGGGGTCCCAGACTGCGAGAGGGCACAGGCCAGGTTGAGGGACCTCCTGAGTGCACAGAGAGGCTGCAGGGCGGGACAGCGCAGGACCCAGGACCCGTGATGGGAAAGAGGCGGCAGGGTTGGAGGGCACCGGAAAGCGGGTAAGAGGTGGCAGGGGGGGGGTCTCGGCCTGCTTGGTGGCTGCCCAGGCCCTTTGAGGGGCATCAGGGAGCGGGAAAGCAAGGCTGCAGGGGCCAGGGTCCTGCTTGGCAGCTCCCAGACCCCTTGGTGGCACCGGGAAGTGGGAAAGGAAGGCAGCAGGGGACGGGTGAGTGGGAAAGAGTTGGCGGCCTGCTTGGTGGCTTCCCAGGTCCCTTCCGAGGATCAGGGAGCAGGAAAAGGCTGGCCTGACCACGAGGCGGGGTTTTCCCTGCTTTTGGTGGCTGGAGGAAGATGGGCAGTAGGCAAGCTTGGGAGGCAGGCCGCACCCAGCTCTGGCCACGCTCAAAAAAGAGAACAACATGCAGGGGAGGGCAAGAGTCTGAGAGATCAACATAGAGGGGGTGCCTGCTCCAAGCCTCCACGGTGTGCCTGGGGGCAGGCCCCCAGCAGGTAGACACACACAGGAGGACTGCTCCGAGCCTCAGATGCAGCTGGGGGCAGGTCCCCAGTGGCCACACACACACACATACACACACACACACACAAAAGGCGCCTGGCAGACTGGGGCCATCATAGGACATCCACTGAGGGGTCCCAGACTGTGAGAGGGCACAGGCCGGGCTGAGGGACTCCCTCCACCCCGAGTGCACAAATTTTTGTGCACCGGGCCCCTAGTGCCACAAATAATTAGAAGGAACTGAAAACAAAGTAGTAACAGCATAATAGGTCCTAGTTTGGAAATATCCTTGTTTCAGAACATATTTCCATATTTTCCTACATGTGTACATATTGTGTACTCACATACATACATAGTTTTGCTGCTTAATTACATAAATATTTCTCAGGAGGAAAGAGTTGTATTTATACAAGATTGTACCTAAAGAAATTATGTATTAGATGCTTAGAATAACATCCCCAGAAATATGAACATAGGCAAAAAGTTTTTTCTTAGTTCAATAATTAATAGAATTCATGCTTACTTTTCTTCTCTCCTGGGTTTTGAAAAGGAATTCTTTACACAGAAGACATATCAACTGCACTGAGTATTAAGTAGGAGATAAATATTTTTAATTTCTTCCTTCGGGCCACTAACCCAATTAGTCTGTTAAGACATTAAATTACAGAAGGATGGGAAAGTGGTTGTGACCTGACTTAACAAGCTATATAAACTCACACATTAGTTTTTTAAGAAGCTGAGAATACCTGGAGGCAGCTAGAAATGCAGAATTAAAGAGTTACTTGGGTGTACTCTGGAATTCATTAGGAAGACCAATGTTATTGGAGAAATTAGAAAAATTCCACCCAGGAATCAGACACTTTAAATTAACTCAAATGCTTGAAAGATGTGCTTTAAATCCACTTGAATTGTACTACATATGAAAAATGACCTACAGACATAGATACATTAAAAAATCTCATGTTTTAATAGGAATGTAGTTATAGTATAAAAGGTTAAGCATATATATAAGTGTGTGTGTGTGTATATATATATGTGTGTGTGTGTGTGTGTGTGTATTTAATAACCTAAGAGGAAAATCCAGAATAACATTTAAATAAATATAACTAGTAGAGGCTTTAGCTTACTTTTAGTTCTACTCATATGAATATCTAGATCTACCTGATTATGTGTAACATAAATCTGGTGTGAGTCCCTGGGTAATGATTTGACTTAATATTAAGTCTCTTGGGAAGAAGGCTTATCTATATATATAAAAGGCTAATATGCTAAGTGTCCAAATGTTTAACCAGTAGCTATGATGTGCACTGACCACTGGGGGCAGATGCTCAATGCACAGGCATGAAAACATGGAACAGGCTGATGAATCTCAGAGGGAAGGGGGAGAGGAGAGGGCAGTAAGAGATTAACCAAAGATATTATATGCATTCTAGAGGCCTGGTGCATGAATTCACGGGTCCCTTGGCCTGGCCTGTGGCGATCGGGCTGAAACTGGCAGTCTGACAACTCACGAGGGGTCCCAGATTGCGAGAGGGTGCAGGCCAGGCCAAGGGACCCCACCAATTCACGAATCCATGTTCCAGGCCTCTTGTAAGGGACTAACAGTCAATCCTCCTGGGAGCACTGAAAACAAAGAATGAGTCTCAAGTGTATTTGTATTGTGTATTCACTAACATAATTCAGCTATAGTTGTTTTTATTTTTTATTTTTTAAAATATATTTTATTGATTTTTACAGAGAGGAAGGGAGAGGGATAGAGAGTGAGAAACATTGATGGGAAAGAAACATCAAGCAGCTGCCTCCTGCACACCTCCCACTGGGGATTGCCCGCAACCAAGGTACATGCTCTTGACTGGAATCGAACCTGGGACCTTTCAGTCCGCAGGCTGAAACTCTATCCACTGAGCCAAATCAGTTTTGGGCAGTTGTTTTTAATATACTTTGTCTTGTACTATACTTAAGAGTGATTATCTAGCAGTGTTATGGTAACACAACTATTGCCAATGAGTTTCATATGATACACGGCTTCTAAATCAAACAACCACTAGGAAGAGAATGGCATGTGTATGTGCTCCCAATTGCTGCTATAAGAAATTACTGCAAACTCGGTGGCTTGAAAAAAAAAATTTACCTTGCAGTTCTGGAGGTCAAAAGCTGAAGTGGGTCCTACAGGTAAAAATCAAGGTGTCAGCAGGCACCTTCCTTCTGGAGGCTCTAGGGGAAAGTCCATTTCCTTGCCTTTCCAGCTTCTAAAAGCTACCTGCACTCATTGAACCCTTCCTCCATCTTCAACGTGCACCACTCCAACCTCCACTCTGCCATCAATTCTCCTTCTCTGACTCTAGCCTTTCTGTTTCCCTCTTATAAGGGCCTTGGGATGACATTGCCCAGATAATACAGGGTAATTGCTGCCCCACAAAATCTGTAACTTAATCACATCTGCAAAGGCCCTTTTGCGTATGCACAGGTTTCAGGGAATAGGACCTCTTTAAGGCAATATTACATCAATGTCATTCTACATATATGAGTCCTTATACTCTCTTCTGAGCCCACTGGTCATACATATATACAACCAGGGATTTGGAGAAGCTTTGCAGTGGCTCGTGTGAACCAATTGTGAGCGCTTCTCCCCTGCTCTGTGCTCATGATGCCGTGTTAGTAGCTTGAAACCAGCCCCAGTGGAAAAGAAGTACTGTTACAAGTCATGGCTTTTATCTTATGGAGAGTAAGATGCTAAACATTCACTACTTACAATTGCATACAACCGATTTTCTATTTCAAATAAAATTTTATTTTATAAAGGTAAGAATAAAAACCTGATAACAGGAATTATAAATTTTGGGACCCTTTCATTAGTCAGGTTGTTAAGTGGGGTCCTTGACTTGTTGAGAAAATAAAATGTGCCTGACAGGATCATAATAATAAAATAATATTTATTGAGTACCCATAATATGTGTTAGGTTTTTTTGGCACTAACTTATTTTCTCAAACTTTGGCACTCTTGACTAAAATTAATAATAAAGAGAAAATATTCCGACTTTCATAAAATTATAATTTTTGTGTTAAAAAAATGAAGTTTAAAGTGAGAAAATTAAGAATAATTCTAAACCTCTTATTGTCCTGATAAAAAGTAATGGTAGCAATAGTTCAACTGTTTGCTATTTGTTGAAATAAAATAAGAATATTATGGTTTACTAGTTGCCCTGTGCACGAATCCATGCGCCAGTAGCTCTCTGTGGGTCTCGGTTGCTCTGCATCCACTTTCCAGAGACTCTCCTTGTCCCAGAGGCCCACTGCGCCTAGGCCTGGCCAAAGGCCCATCCATGGATGGGCGCAGGTCACTGGGGCGGCAACGCAAGTGTTCCCCCAGCTCTGTGCTGCTCTGTGCCTCCACAGCAAGGATGAAATGCTTACCTCACTGCCATGGTGATGAAGCAAGAACTCCACCAGGCTACTCACGCTGCCCACTCTCAGCGGTTGCCTCCCCAGAACTGGGGGACTCTGGTGGGGCTGAGAGAACTGTGTTGCCATCTTTGTGATGGAGTGATGGTTAATTTGCATATTACCCTTTTATTAGACAGGACTAACATTTTTCAGTCTGGGTCTCTTACATTTAGTAATGGGTAAATTAAATGGAGGAAAAAGTAACAGTATTCAAAAGATACCCCAGGGTTACAATCAATTTATCAAGTATAGACTTTGGATTCTAGATAAGGAATAAAATGAAAAACACTGGTGATCCCTTGTCCCAGTAACATTCTCAGGCACAAAAAACAACCAACAGGTAAGGACTTTAGTGTGTGACAAGAGCAGGGAAAGAATAAAAGAGACATGACACAATATGGGGCATCAACATATGCTAATAATAATGAACTGAGTATTTACCCGACTAACTAAATAAACCTACTTCTGAAAAAAAAATAACAACTTATGAAAAAAACATTATCAACATGCAAAGATGTAACAAGAAAAAAGAAAACCATATAAATATTGCCAAGGAAGTAACTTGAGATAAAGTGTACTAGTATACACTCAGACACTCTTTTATGATGAAGATGTAAAGTGTGCTGGTTAGAATGCCAAGCAAGAGAGCCACAGCAGATGCAAGCTGAGGTGTGCAAGACCCTCCACACCGCAAAAGGATTAGCTGCGCCTCAAATTACCTTCAATGCTCAGGAAGCTCTCACAATCATCAGAGCTAGATTTACAGGTAGATCTTTATTTCATGACTCATAGCTCTATGAGTTCCTCACACAGGAGTGGGGAACTGACCCACAGGCAGTATAAGGCCCACAAAAGCATTTGGTCTGGCCCTGCCAAAGCATTAGTGGTGAGTTAACTAAATGTTTAATCAAATATCAGGCTCATTTTTAAGTTGACAGTTTTGTATGGCCCTCAAATGATGTTATGAATATCCAAATGGCCCTTGGCAGAAGAAAGGTTCCCCACCCCATACCCTAAAACATCACTGGAAATATAACAAGAAGAAAACACTATGTCTCACATCTAACTGAAAACCAACATAAGTAAATTCATCATAGTTTTCATTAGGCTGTGAACTCCACCTTTAAGGCTAGTTCCGATTAATCTTAGAGATACTAGTTTGCTGGAAACCTAAGTTATAAAGCCATTTTTTCTACCTCTGTGAGTTACCTTATTTTTAATTATATGCAGTGTTTCACAGCATTTTTATTCCTCACTATTTTACTCTTCTCAAGTGTGTAATGCTGCTATGGATTTATTGATTTCTGTTCTCAAATGTCTTGTGTCACAACATTGCAATTTAGGAGACAAAGAGAGGAAATAGATGTATCCGGGCTCCTATTTTTTGCTTATCTTTTATTCAATAAAATTCATATTTTAAAGTCTAATAAAGTAATCTTTATCAATAGATTAATAAAGCATACCTGGGGTGAAGCTATAGAAATTGGGAAGCTAATTTAAATAGGGTTGAACTCTAACTGCAAAATAACTTGTTTAGAAAAGGGAAATGCATGCATAAAAGAGTCCCACCTCTATTATCTACTAGCTCTGTTATTATGGGAAATAACGTTTAGGGGAAATATAAAAAGAACCTTTGAAAAAAAAACCTTTCAAACCTAGAAAAGTAGAAAAGTGATTATTTTTCTAAGATTGAAGGGTAAAGAAACACTAGGGCTGGAATTGGTTGGTAATCGAAAGAGGCAAAAGGCGAGGGAATAAGATGTAGTTGTTGACAATTGTGCTAAGCAGATGTGAAGTCCATATGGACAATACAAATATTCTGCCCTTTCAGCTTTATACTGACACTGCTGTAAGCTCCCAATTGCTGTAATTCTTCAAACCTCCCCCAAACATACACAAGCAAATACACACAGAGAATCACAAATGGAAATCTCTTATATCCAAATAAATTCTATTCCCAAACTAAATGACATGTATTTAACTCACTCTTCCTTTTTTCTCTTAATAATCATTTAATACAATTTTTCATTGATGACAAGAGTCATGAAGTAGAGTTCACTTCTTGGGCACAGCAGCCCACTGGGGCAGTCTTCAGACAGAGGTCAGGCTGGGTTAGCAGCCTCAGATTGTAAAACTTCAACATTATCCCATGAAAGAGGGGTTTATCAAGGATGTAACTTAGATTTTTTAAAAATCTCTGTGTTGAAAAAGATAGCATCTTCCAATGGAATTTATAGTAAGTCCAGGTGAAGCAAGTAGCTGGTAGCTAATAGTCTGTTTCCTTTGAAATAATCAGTGTGTTTTCTCTTCAGGGGGAAAAATAATCAGTAACCAAAGTCAGAAATCGACCTAAAATCTGAACATGGTACAATTAGCATTTGTCACTTTCTCCCGTATTTTTATCCTCCAATGATAAGAAAGAAATTTAGATCACTCACACAAGAACAGAATGTCATTACATAATGTTGCACAATTAAAGGCAACATTTTTTCATTGCCTCACCTTGGCTGAACCCTCTAAACGACATGGTCAGTAAGAGAGAAAGAGAGAAGTCTGAACAAAACAATATTCCTTACTGCCACACTACAAATACGCCATAGACCAATTTGGATAAGATATAATTAAGAAAGCAGTTATGATTATTAAATAAATTTGGAATTAATATGAATCCAAAAATGTATTGGAAACATTTAATTAATCTATTGACATTCTATAAAATCACAAATAGTCCTTGGCGATAAAAAAAGATGAGACAAACCAATATATGAATGAGTTTATATATAAAATCAAGTCTGAGGTACCAGAATATTTTATTTTGATTAACTACAAATGTTACAGAAGGAAAATCTATAAACTGAAAATCTACTGATATTTTAAACCTCATCTGAGACAATCAATGAAAAGAGAATAGATCAGTGAGAGCTAGAAAGTGAAATTGTATTTAGCTTTTCTATTAATAAAAGAAAATGTAATGCTAAGGAGGTAGATAAGGGTAAAAATGTTTTAGATTAACGTGGAACAAAATAATGAGCACTGGAATACTGTTAGATAAAAATGAATTATTTGATAGCAGTTTCAGAACAATAAACATAGAAAACCAGGCTTAATAAAATAACTCAAATATGACAAAGTATGAATAAAAGCCATTACAATAGGTCAACCTGTTACTCAATCTCCAACAAGCATTAACAACATTTAAGCAAGGTGAGCACATGAATCTGAATTAAATTAGTTGGCCATAGAGGCACCTGATCTGCTGAAAGTTGTACACTTAGTAATAGGTATTCCAAAATGTTCTTCTGAATCAAAGAAGCATATTTACTCTAGCATTCACATTTCTATTTGTTGACAAACCCCTTATAATACTTCCTTTTAAATCTCATTACAATGTTCAGGTTTTTCCATTATATAATGTATCACATAGTTGAGAGGCAAAATGACCTACATCAGCACTATCTCAACATCTAGCCAGAAATGTCACTCCATTATTAATTTCTTTAAAATACGCATCCATAAAAAGTAATGATCTGAAAACAGTATTATGTTATAATGTAATATTGTATGTATAATTTATTGCTTACTCATATTTATTTACATAACTGGGAGAATTGTAACAAAAGGTTTAGAGTGGTAAGTTACCTTTGTAGAATTCTTGGTGATTTTTATTTTGTTTCTAAACATTTTTTGGACAGCCCAGATGAAATATTATTATTTTTATCATAAAAGTAATTATTTGCAAAACTTAACTTCCTCATAAATAGGAAATCAAAGATTTTATCCAATAGAAAGTTAATATGCCATTGTAGATGGAATTTGAATTTATTTGGCTTATTGTTTTCAAGAGAGCCAGAACTGTGGAATCTCTAGAATATGATATAATCTACATGTTTAAGCAACTTTCAATTATAGAATAGCCTTCTGCCCCTTCATGTCTGTACCTTACCTCATCCTTGAAAAGTATGCTAAATTAAAAATAAATATATTTCTGGAATAATAGGGAATGCATAGTGATAAGTTACAAAATGGCCCATTTATATGACTCCATTCAGCACAAGATATTTACAACAAATGTGGTGACAAGAATTTAAGAAAACATCAGCTTTATTGCAATAACGTATGTTAAGTGGTTTTAAAAAATGACAAAGTCAGTAACTTGAGAGAACACCTGAATGTATGACATAAATTTATTGATAGTTGGATGTCAGTTTACCAGAGAAATTAGTACCCTACTGATAATGGAGACATGGGCAAGTTTATAAACAAACAGAGTTATTTGGCAAAGTCTCTTTGCCCCTTAAATTCTTGGCTATTTTATTTGTAAATAGAATAACACTTGCTTTGCAGAATTGTTCATTGTGGCTTCGCAAATAATGTACATAAAATACCTGGAACAATAAACCTTATTTAACTATTTGTTCCCTTTGCATTTCTTATGATAAAGTTATGTACAGACATCAAATGGAAAACACATATGAGAGGAAATTTTTTTTTTGCTTTTGTACAATAAAGTGTATTCTGCATATTACTCAAAAAGACTCAAAAGTATTGATGGCATCTTTGGGGGATACCCAGGAGGTAGCCTAGGATGATTTTGTGCATTCGGGACCTATAGCTGTGATGCATGAGGAAAGTAGGACTGGGTAGAGGGTGAGGGTTGACTGTGATAGAACTGTCCCAGTGGCATCAGCAAATCCGAGGCTGGAATGGCCTTGTAGGGCTGTCTACCCACTTTTGAAAAAAGAATCTGGGATACTTCTCAGTCTTCCCCCAGTGAGAGAGAGCAAATTCAGGAGAGGTAGCTCCCTTTGCCTGAGGGTGATGCCTGAGGAGGGTCTCAACTCCCAACTCACAGGAGGGACCTTGGAGGCTTAGTTGAGCAGGCATGTGGGTGGCAAGCATGTGTTCTGTATAATTTCACTCTGCAAAGAACACAGCACTATCAAAAGTTAATCAGTACAGAGGATACACTTTTTCACAGTGATCTTCAGATGATCATTTCCTCTAAGGGAAGTAAGTGAGAAATGCCACATTTTGCTCAAATATTCAGAAACCATCTTTTAAGTATGGGGATGTCTGTCTTGATTCTTATTCTTTGTAGTGTATGTTAGAATACATGTCTAGGCATATAAGTATACAATGTTCTCCATTTATTCAATACAGAACTGATATGTTTTTTTTCATTCCACGATAATAAAAATGTGTCCCATGTTATTTGCACCCTTAAATAAACAAAGTATAGACAAGGTTGGATAAATTCAAATAGAAATCTCCATTGTCATATTCCTTTCTTGACACCACTCTAATTATTTCCCAACTGAAATCTGAATTGAGCTGGTGATTTTCTGAAGATGGAAGAAGTTCACGGTGGTCATTTTTTGCAAGGTCATGCATTTAATGAAAAGAATAAAATAAATTCATATATTTCTCTAAATAAACTAAAAATGATAATGTTCCTGATTAAGAATTTATAGTGTCCTCTGTTCTTGAGAATTCCCATTTTTAACTTGGTCTCCATATAGTTAAAGGAATTATCATTAATGCATATGGAAAGATTGGAATTGGGCTCTTTTCTTATTTTCAATAGGCCTGGAAAGGCACATTTTTGAGTGAGAACGCAAGGCTATGTAAAAGAAATAATATTAGTATGAAGTAGGTTGATTACCTATAATTATATCTACTTGTAGTTAAAGGTAAAGGCTCTTCTGAAGTATAATTTCAGGCCAAGCTAATATGACCTAAATCAACCCCTGGGAGTTTTTAATGATTTTACTAAAAAGAGCCTTGGGGGGGGGGGGAACAATAATATGTGTGCTCCTAAAATCATCATATGTCTTAAAATAATAGTCTAAAAAATTAGACAACCATCAATTTTCATTATCAAATTTAAACAATCTTTATGTATTAATAGATCCAGTTTTATTAGTTAAAACATGACATTAGAAGATACGCATTGCTTTAAAATCAACTTCCATCTTACCAATCAACTGAAGCCCCTAACACGCATATGACAAGGAGACAATTCTGAGATGTCCTAAATTAGATTACAGCAAGCCAGAGAGAGAAAGGAAAATAATCAGTTAACAGAAGCCCGGTAAACCCAACACAAGGCTGCCTGTATTCCTGAGTATACGTTGAAACTTTGAATTCCAGGTGGAATTTCTGCGATTATCTAGAGAACAGCCAGGCGCATTGACCACCAATGCCTCTGCTTCTTGCTTACACATGCATGTTCTAGACTGTTGCCCAACACCAATCCCCAGGAGCAAACAGTCTTTCCTTAAGGACTTTGCCTCTATCCCAGAAGTAGCCCCACTCACCTTCCCCCACCTCCCATCTACAAACATAAATATACTCAAAATGGATAAAAGGCTTCAGACGGGAAACCATGAAAATCCTAGAAGAAACCATAGGCAGCAATCTCTCACTGCAGTATGTTTGTGGGTACATCTCCTAGGGCAAAGGAAACTAAGGAGAAAATAAACAAACGAGACTACATCAAAATAGAAAGCTTCTGCACAGCAAAAGCGACCAACAACAACACAGCAAGAGAGCCCACTGCATGGGAGAACATATTTGCCAATGACACATCGGTTAAGGGGTTAATATCCAAAATATATAAGGAGTTTGTACAACTTAACAAAAAGAAGACAAATGGATCCAAACAAACAAACAAAAAAAATGGGCAAAGGACCTACACAAACACCTCTCCCAAGTGGACATGGAGATGTTATTCTAAACAACTTACATCTTTCTTCCCCAAACTGTTTCCATAAAAGAGCCCATCAGCTCCAGTCCTGCAGACACGTGTGTCTTTCCCACTTCGCCCTGCTATTGGAGGTTCAGACAGGAGGCCCTAGGATGTGGTCCCTCCCTGGCTAGCATTTTTGGTTCCATAAACCTTTCTCTCAGAGAAGTTTTCACACATGGAAGTTTTTTGTTTAACACGTTAAAAACACACAAACATTGTTTTCTATACCATGTAAAAAGATGCTCATTTCCAAAAATTGGCTTGTCTAATTTCTAAAACATTTCCAAATAACTATGCTAAAGGCAAACAAACATCGAGCAACTTTAATGTCAACTTTTTCAAATAATAGCAGATGTCCTGGTGGTCCTGTTCACCACCAGGGTGGTCCTGATCAGCCTTGTACAGTTAGGTATGCACAACAAGCAAAATTTCTTCTTCTCCAAAATGCTGTGAGGCATTATTTAACTTACTACACGGTGCTACAAGCTTTCATTAAATATTTTCTCCATGCCTTAAAAATAAAAGGAATCCATTCTCTTACCTTCATATCTGCAGTTACACAAATAACTGAAGTTGATGGTGGGCAGTTGAGAAGACATATGCTCAGAAAAACTTACCATTGTCGATTTTCAGCATCCCGTTGCTGAGCTGTTTCAATCTCTTTTGATGGGATTTGCCGTTATAGTGGATCTGAGCCTGAGCGGTCGAATTCAGCTGAATGTTACACACATTGCACAAGGTGAAATTAGTGTGTTTCTTTTCCCTTCCTGGTTTCTCGTCAAAGTCATCAGGTAAAAATTCAGCCTCACTCTCTCCGTCTTGTGCAGACGTGAAATCTAAGGTTGCAAAGAAAGTTATGGATAAGCTGGTCAAGACTTCTGAATTCCTTTATATAATTAAACTGAGTAGCAAATAAAGTGTCGAGACACTGAAAAATAAAAATATTCACATTCTCCTATTTCAATAGGTCTCTTTGTACTATCAAAAAAACGTTTAACCTCTTTGATGAAATAAAAACAGAAAATATTTTACTTCATTTTTTCTATATCAAATTATAATACTAGATTAGGCATTTAACTTTCCCTGTTTCATAGCTGAAGAAACTAAGTTTAGAGTGGATAAATAACTTGCTTATGGTTGCAGAGGTAATAGAGTATAGTTGGGATAAACACTGTTTTATTCACCTCCAAATTCCAGTTCTTAATGATCTTGTTCTCTAGCATTTATTAATGTATTAGATATTCCCTTTTGATTGAACTAAATAAAATTATCTCATTTTTATAATACTTGCAATTAAGTAAAGTCACATATCCTAAATATGCAAAAAATGCTAAAATGGTTTCAACATCTAAAATTTTATGTTTTATATCAGAAGCACAAAACAGGTTCTGAATATTCAAAATAGCCTCATAATCAGGGTGAAAAAGAGTGTAACGGATCTATGAATTATATTTGCATATGTTATTTTTAGATAAATACATGCTTTGTACATTCAAATCTAAGAGAAAGGGGGCAATTAACATTTCCAGCACCTCTGGCCTTAAAAATGGCAATAATTAAAGGAATTGTTGCAATACATATTTTACTATTTATTTAAAGTCACTTAATAATGATTCCTTTCTAAAAAAAATTCTGTGCTTTCTCTATACAGCACTCTGCAGAACTCTTATAGTCCAGATATAATTTCTTCATTCTAATTTTCCATATTCTTTAAGGATTTACTGTGTAGTTTTTGGGATTACTGGCAATGGAAAGCAAATCATTATTTTAATGTGCATTTATTAATTACTTACTATGTGGAAGGTACTTTCTAGGCTATGAAGATGAACTGATAAGCAAGACAAGGCTAGTCTTTGCCATTATCCACCTGATTTATAACGATGGGAAGGGCATGAGCTTTGGGATCAGGAAAATGAGATAACAAATGCCCAAATAATTTTAACAATATGCAAGAATTAATTTGCTAGCAATTAAAAAAACACATAACTACTGAACGTAAGCCAACCACAATAGTTTTATCTTTTAAAGGATATTAAGGGGACCATTTAAGGAGTAAAAGATTTTTAAATATATAATTCATACTTTTTGAGGACTAATTTATTTAAAATATTTTAACCTCATTTTAAAATGAAACTTTATATTTCTTACTCAGGTAGCCCTATTAGGATAATAATAAATATAAATTTTAAATGTTCATATTTAAAAGAAAATTTGGAAACTTTGCAAAGTTATTTCATAATTTTAGTTAAAGCAAAATATATAAATATATTAGTTTTTCTTATTTTATATAAAGAAATGAATTTATGTATATACTCCAGGTTGCATTCAGAATGTTTCAAAACTTTTTTCTAGAGTTTATTTATAGTTTTAGTCTTTTATCTCGGACATCAAGTATTAAAAAATATTAAATTATATATCTAATCACTGTGATATTGTATAATCAATAAAAGCAGATTGGAACATTTTTATGACATGGGAAATTTTTTCCCTACCATAAGGAATAAACAAACACAAGATAAAAATGTACAGCCCTGACCGGTTTGGCTCAGTGGATAGAGCGTCAGCCTTCGGACTCAAGGGTCCCAGGTTTGATTTCAGTCAAGGGCATGTACCTTGGTTGTGGGCACATACCCAGCAGGGAGTGTGCAGGAGGCAGCTGATCGATGTTTCTCTCTCATCGATGTTTCTAACTCTCTATCTCTCTCCCTTCCTCTCTGTAAAAAAAATCAATAACATGTTTTTTTAAAAAGATAAAAATGCACATATGTTTACAAATATGTAAAACACAAATAAGACTTAGGAAAATGTTAGTAGGAGAGGATGTTTAATGGTAGAGTTACAGCCGCCTTTTTTAATATTTGCAAAAATTTAAATCTAATCACATTTATACAGTATTATAAAAAAAATAAATATACATATTTGAAAGAAATTACCCAAAAAAGAGCTTTAGTTTATAGAGTGATAGGTTTAGATTTCTCAGATCTAGGCCACAGTACAAATAGTCTCAGTACCTGAGCCCTTATCACCCATCGTTTTTGCTAAATATGTATATAGAAACCTTTCCTTCTACCCTGGCTCATAAAACAAAAAATGTCTAACAATAATTTAGCAGATGAAAACATTGGAGGAGAAATTTTCTACCAAAGCTGTGAGGTTTACTTGCTTATGCTTGAGGGTTTCCCAGGTCACGACAGGAAACGAAGTCTTATCATCAGGCAGAATCAACAATTAATTTTGCACTGAGAGGCCTAGGGGCAAGGACAATAGCTCAAAGGAATCAGAAAGTCAGGTAACTAGGGAGACATTAACTATGGGAAGCTTTTGACATTGGAAGAAGAGGGGAATGTCAAATAAATTCTTATGACTGCATGTGACATCACAAAACATTTATAGATTTTATAAGAAAGCTGCAATGCCTCAAATGGCACTCTGAATTATGAGGCATTATGTGATTCCCACCCCCCCACCTCCAATATAGTGAAAGAACCATGTTTAAATTCCGGTAGGGAAATTTTGTTCATTTGAGTTCTACCAAGAAAAAACTCTATGTTCATACATAGGGTTTAGCCAGCTGGTTGAAACTCCCTAAATTTGATCAATTTGTCCCTTTTTTCCCCAACATGGATGGAGTCAACATGTCTCCATCCCCCAAACCACTAAGACACTATGAAAATCTGTCGTTTAATGTAGTAATGTGGATCTAACCTGTATTATGTAATAGATTCAAGGAATAGAATAATCCTGGGAATTATTATTGTATGAATTAACGATTTGCTTGTGTGTGTGTTTAAAATTTTATAGATGTGGAACTATATTAATCTATCAGATTCACAGAAATAATTAAAACATGGCATACATAAGAGAACTCATGGTTGGTAAGCTACATTAAACTATGTGTCCGAGCATAATGTGTGTAAAATAAAACAGGAAATATTAATTTTCCTGGGAGGCAAGATGGTGCTTGAAGTTGATTTATAGTCCATTGCTTTGACACACTAGAGAGCTTTCTGAGACAAAAGCTGAAATGTTACTACTTAGACCAAAGCACCAGCTTTTGGTATCCAGATGGTCCTGAAAAGTGCTGATCTTCTCTTCCCCTCCCACCAAGAGTAAGAGGATGTACCCCTGGCGGACCCTAATTGATATAACCCAACGTAATAATAATCAAAAGTCGGTGAACAAATACAAAAGCCCACTGAAGAAACCCTCAATAACCAAAGCTACAGCAACAACCTAAATAACATATTACTGGGTTATAACCCACAGTTAACCTAAGATAACTATCAATGAGGACATACTGATACAAAAAATGTGGAAGAAGCCCTCTCCAGTTTGCCTCAGTGGATAGACCATCCACCAGTGGACTGAAGGGTCCCAGGTTCAATTCTGGTCAAGGGTACAGACCTCAATTGCGGGCTCCTTCCTGGCCTAGGCCCTGGTCGGGGCACGTGCTGGAGGCAACCAATCCATGTGTGTCTCTCACATCAATATTTCTCTCTGTCTTTTCCTCTCTCTTCCACTCTCTCTAAAAAATCAATGGAAAAATATCCTAGGGTGAGGATTAAAAAGAAAATGGGGAAGAAGATAGAAACTGACCAAATGGAAATATTTCCAATATTCTAAATAGATACACTCCCCCTCAAGGAGGGGTGGAGTATAACTCTCTATCCCTTAAGTATATACTATGTTTAGTGTCTTGCTTCCCAATGGTACAGTACAGAAAGAGTAAATAAAGCAGTGGCACAGTGGGAAAAGCTAGCAGACATTACCTCACCATGTCATCAAAGATAACAACACTGACAGTCGTGTGGATGGCTGTATCCTTGATATGATGTATGGAGAATGGCACTCCACCTCTGAGGTCTTCCTCCCAAAAACACATAACCCAAGTTAAATCCAGAGAAAGACATCAGACAAAACCCAAACGGGTGACATTTGACAAAATAGCTCACCATTACTCCTGAAAACTGTCAAGGTTATCAAAAGCATGGAATTATCACAATCCAGAGCAGCCTAAGGAAATATTAAGACTAAACATAGTATCCTGAATGAGATTGTGGAACACTACAAGAACCCTGAGTGAAACAAAATTAATATAACTCAAAGTAAGTATAGAGTTCCACCAGTAATAATGAATTATCATTTGTCCATTAATTGTGACAAACACACCATATTGATTAAACATGTCAATAATAGAGGACATTGAGTAGGTGAGGTGTATGAGAACTCCACTATTGTAGCAGCTTTTCAGCAAATCTATAACTATTCTAAAATAATAGGTTTATTTTAAATGTTGTTGTTAATCCTCACATGAGGATTCTTTCATTAATTAATTTATTAATTTTTAGGGAGAGGGAATAGAGCGAAACATCGATGTGAGAGAGACATTGATTGGTTGCCTCCTGGACACACCCTGACTCGGGCTGGGATGGGGCCTGCAACCTAGTTACATGCCCCTTCGGTCCACAGGCTGACGCTGTAACCAATGATCAAACCGGCCAGGGCTCTCCAATTTTTTCTTTTTAAGTTGGGGAATAGGGAAAGGATCATCCTGTTTCTCTCCTTGAGACATAAAACAGGAATTTCTCTACTTTTATAAACTTGTGTAATACTCTGGGGGGAAGAAAACACAAAGAAAGCAGCTTCTATTCTCTTCTTTATCTCTCACTCTTTTATTTCCACTGTCTCTTGTGTGGCTCACTATATTGGATCTGTATTTAAAAATTAGCCTAAAATTTTATTCTCTTATCTTTTAAGTGGCCATATATGAACTTAAAAGTGTAATGGCTTCACCTGCCTGAAGGGAAGGCCCAGAATTCTCCAGTTGCCCTATAACTTCGATGTAAATACAATTTCAGAAGGAAAGGGTGAGAAATTGAATATAAACCATGAGTACAAGCCATTTTCTCTAATTCAACTTTGCCTACTAAATAACTCATCTACCAAACCCACCAACCAAAACTCGAACACACATCAACAGAGTACTTGTGTCTTATTTTCAACTTATTCCAATCAAGATGAAGAATGAGCTATTCACAGATACATACACAGACACTAACACACACATACACATGTTATCCAATCCTCATATAAGAATTCATAAACTTCAGTTTTAGGTTAGTATTTCAACTCTATCACAACTTGCACAATCATTCATACAAAATTAAATTATCTAAAAGCATGTTATTACTTGAAAGCAGTATCTATTATATTGAGTGAAAATTTTGCCTACAAGTAATTTCAGTGTTTTATTTCAAAGTCAAAAATCCAAAGTTCCATTGACTTGCCTATGTCTAATGTAGCACCACTCACAGTAGCCAAGACATGGAAACAAAGTGTTCTCCAATAGAGTATTGGATAATATATATAATACTAGGGGCCCGGTGCACAAAATTTGTGCACTCAGGGTGGAGGGAGTCCCTCAGCCCGGCCTGTGCCCTCTGACAGTCTGGGACCCCTCAGTGGATGTCCTATGATGGCCCCAGTCTGCCAGGCGCCTTTTGTGTGTGTGTGTGTGTGTGTATGTGTGTGTGTCGCCACTGGGGACCTGCCCCCAGCCGCATCTGAGGCTCGGAGCAGTCCTCCTGTGTGTGTCTACCTGCTG
>PVJC01036625.1:0-17701 GCA_004026665.1 Murina feae | reverse complement strand
TGAAAGATAATCCATTCATAACTTATTTACATAATCAGTATTATACTTCAGTTTAACAGAGGAGGTATTTTAAGATCATCATGACACAAACTGGCTGGTTGTTCACCAAACTTTGCTTTTTCTATTGTTGTAGGCACACAGTTAGATAGCCTTACAGTCCAGTGTGACCCTATAACTAAATTCTGGCCACTGGACTTTAAATATAACTCATATATGATCTTTCCAGATTTGATCCATAGAGGCTTTTTTCTAGTCTCCCACTCTCTCTGTCTTGTTTCTAGGCTGTCGGCCCACAATCAGCTCATTCTTGGGGATCAGCATTTAAAGTGGCAGATCCTCTGTCAGCTGAGATGCGTCAATGAGCGGTGAGTCAGAGGCTCCTGCCCTACACCACCACTTTTTACTCTACAATAATTAGATGGGAACTTCCATTAAGTCATAGATTCATTTATTCCAGCAGCTTGTGTTATCTTAATTAATATACAGAGCCTCTGTTGACCATTACCTAGGTTCTTATTTAAAAACTAGAGGCCCAATGCACAAAAATTTGGGCACTCGGGGGGGTTCCTCAGCCTGGCCTGTGCCCTCTCGCAGTCTGGCACCCCTTGGGGGATGTCTACCTGCTGGCTTAGGCCCACTCCCCGGGCAATCAGGCCTAAATTGGCAGTCAGACATCCCTCTGGCGGCCTGGGAGCCCTCGGGGGATGTCCACTTGCCAGCTAGGAGCAGGCCTAAGCTGCAGGCGGACATCTTTAGCGCTGCTGAGGAGGCGGGAGAGGCTTCCACCACCACCGCTGTGCTGACAGTTGTCAGCCTGGTTTGTGGCTTAGCAGAGTTGCCTTTGTGGTAGCACACTGACCACCAGGGGGCAGCTCCTGCATTGAGCATCTGCCCCTGGTGGTCAGTGTATGTCATAGTGACCAGTCATACCAGTTGTTCTGCTGTTAGGGTCAATTTGCATATTACCCTTTTATTATATAGGATTGCAGACCCAGATGCAGGAGGTGGGGAGATAATTTTCATTTCATCTTGTGTTACTTTGCAACTAATCCAGAACTTAAGTGAACAGAGAACATCCTGGGGGCTGCCCAGCAGGGAGTTTCACTTAGCCAGCCACTTTCCTTTTTCAGTTGATATGTGTTAGCCAAGACACTTTTGGTTACAAGAATCATAAATCTATCCAAATTGTTTCACATAAAAATGAATTATTTGAAGATATATTGAGTCTTACTGAATTCATGAATAAACTTTGTGCAAAGAAATTAGGATCTGTCAGGAACTGAGGAACCTACTGCCTCTGAGGTGAACTAGTGTTCTGTTTCTGCTCTTTCTGCATGTCCAGCCCAGCCGTTCTTTAACCATCAGCCTCACCTGCTTACTCATTAGGTGCAAGGTCCAACATGGCCACCAACTCAATATTCACCGACATGGAACAGCAGTCTCTGAGATAAAATTGACAGAAGGAAAAATGATCGATATGAATGGATCTGATAAATTAACATGGTCTCTGATTCAGTGAGTCTTGTATATCAAACCTTAATTAGGTCTTAATTGCTCTTGGACTAGTGATGTGTGACTCTCCAGACCAATTAATCTCGACTGAGAGGGGTGAGCTGCAAGATCTATACTCCTGCATCAGGGACTATGTTTAAGACAGGCCACCGTGGGCAATGGCAGTCAGCTGACCTCACCTTTCGTGCTACACTTACTCTTAGTTTGCCAAGAACGTTACTTAACTTCCCTGAGCTTCAGCTGCCTTTCTTTGCAACTTAGTGATAAATACCATTTTTCTGGGTACTTTTATTGTGGGAAGAGGAGTACTAAATGAGCATATTTTTGCCAAGTACTCAATATGGTGGCTCCTGTACCTCTCTTAATTATAAGCCCCAGTCATAATTGGAAGGTATGCAGTGCAGTGGCTACAATGATCAACTCCAAGACTGATTATCAGATTTACCACCTATGGGAACCTAGGAAAGTTATAGAATGTCTTCATCCCTTTTTACTCGTGTATAAATGAGAGTAATGTTAATAACCTACCTCATGCATCTTCTATGAGGATTAAATGACTAGATATCATTAGGTAACTTGAACAGCATCTAACATAGTAATGGCTCAAAAAAAAAATGCTGGCTATCATATCTTTTAGCAATATTATCATAGCCATGTCTTATAATGAATAGTCATGCTGCAAGTACCTAAAAACCAATATAAGAGGAATGCACCCATAGTAGCTGAATTTTCACATACAGCCTTCCATGCACTCCAAATTCTAACATGAGGGATGTGGCCTTCAGAAGTCTGCTCCACATATAAAGCTCAATATTTTTATGAAAGCACATCACAAGATGCTTGTGCTAACACAAAAGTGAATTCTAAATAAATCTTAAAGGGCACTATACTACATTCACAGAAATAGCTTGGGAGAAGGCTAACAGAGCCAATGCCAATGTGTTCTATGAATCAGTCACCCACTACAACAGCAGGCACTGTGAGACGGGAGGATACAGCTCATGGAAAATGGGCAATTTGCTTGAGAGATAAACAAGGACATGCCTTATAAACATGTGCTTCGAAGACATCACCTTTATCAATCCCATTCATATATTTTTCTGTCCTACTTTTCGCAATAAAAATAAGGCTATTACTTCATGTGTAGACATAGGGAAACATATCTAGGTAGTAAAATAAATAAGCATATTATTTTTATTTGACATGATTAATCCAAAATGCCATTTGAGGCACTGTTATATTAGTGGCTGTATCAAATAAACACCCAAAGTAGACTGGTCTAACATGCAGAGGCTTATGTATCATTCTTGTAACAATTCATTCAGGATGTTCCTGATTCATGGGCAGCTCCCTTCTCCAAAATAATTCTTTCTACTGTGTAGATTGGTGACTCCTATGGCCACAGATTCCTCTGTACAAAGAGAGTAAGGGAAGATGGAGAAGGTCAGCTGTTCTCACCATGTTGTCCCTACAATGAAATATCCTCTCCACTCTTACTCCGTTGACAAAAACTACTCCTGTAGCCTCTCACAAATGCAAGGATGCTGCGATGCTACTGGTGGCAGCTGTGAAGTTTGTACCCTGTTAGACAGTCACTTCCAATGGCTTTATTAGATAATAGTCTCCTTCTGCCACAGCTTTATCAGCTAGATACAATGAAAGACATACTTGTAATTATAAACCCAAGGCTCTTGCCAGTTATTTAAAGACATTAATTCTAAAAGATAGAAGTAGTTCAAGTGGAAAGAAAACCCTAAGAAACTTTAATCTATCTCCTTAAAAGCTTCTCTCCCTACTCCATTCTTCCCCTCACATCATTACAGGATACAGGGAGGAAACTGAGGTTGATTTTCTCTAAACATATGTCTACTCTTCTCCCTCTAAGAAACAAAAGGAATCTATTTTTAGGAAGATTTAAATGACCTTTCCAGAACTCTAGTAATCTGAGGAAGATTTAGTACTGGTAATGATCAGCAGAATATATACAAATCTTTTCATCACTGGGGATATCCTTTTCTTACCTAATAGTAAAGCGATTGAACTGAAATTTTCCTGAAGACCTTTTCCAGTTATAATCACCCATGAATTAAACACTGTGAAGAATGGAAGACACGGAGGGCTTGTGTAAAATGTGGTAATAGGTGTTGGCTCTGTAGAACCAGCTCGTTGATATGAACACTTTTACTTTGAAACATTCAAAAATAGACCTTAGTCTCTCAATCCTGTATGGATTCATTTTGTCCTACTTAAAATATGTGTTACCAAAACATCAATAAATGAAGAGAAACTCTCACCCAATCAGTGACAGCACTGCCAACTATCAAAATTTCAGTGCCGTCAGCACCTAGAAGCATAAAGACATGAAAACAAACAAACAAAACTCAGTGGAACAAATCTGAGCCAACTCTTTTCAAAATTAACTATTAAATAATGATCAATGTGATATTCCAAAGTAACCAATTAACATAGAAGAAGCAGCTTTAATATAATGTTGGTATTAAACACTTCCAAATGTAAAGCACATAGAACATCGATCTGTAAATAGAAAATTTAGCCTAAAGAAAGAAAATTTGAGATAATCAATTATCTCACAAAGGCCAAAAATCTCAGCTTCTAGATTTCAACAGAAGGCCGTCTGAGTTTACAAAATGTAGAATGCCTCGTGCATTTACACTCACAGAAGTTAAGGTCTGAGTGATTCCCTCTAATTCAAATGAAGCTATCACAATATCCCCAGGAAATTTAATTAGGTCACAGAGAGGGAACTGATCAAAGACTAAATGGAATGTTTAGGAACTAAAAGTCACAATTACACAAAACATACCCTCTCTGCATGCCTGATGAATCAATGGCCTTACTATATGTAGCATTCATTTGCCTGAGCAAATAAACTAATAGAAAGTAAGCAACAAAATATGCAGTGGGGACGAAGGTCATCCTAACATGTTGAGGTGCTAAATAATGGCATGAGGAAGTATTCAAGGACAAGCTACACTGCCCAACCTAAAACCTTGTGGACCCTCAATTCCTCCAGATAGAAAATTCAAATCAGAAAGGGTTTTAGAGATCAGTTCATCTAACTCAAACATTCTAGTATCCTGAAGCAGATAAGCTGTAGGTCGTACATTCTCTACAAATATCACAGTACCTTTTCTTTGGAAAATGCAATGCGTGCCAATATTCAATTAGGAAAAAAAAAGTTTGATTTGTTAGACAGGAAGTTCTTGGGTACTTTTATTTGCAACATGGGTGAGAATTGTTTAGGCAAAGGTTATAAAATGTAGAAAAAGATAGTGAAATAACATCTAAAGAAGAAAACTTAAATCACCCATATCTCTATCACCTACAGATAACTCCTGCATTACTTTTGTACTGTATTCATTCAAAAGATGTGACTTTAAATGAAGGTTCATCTATAAAATAAAAGATATGTATAAATACAGGAGTAAACAACTTTGAGGTAATACAACTATTGTAATCAAATTAACTTTTCAAACATTCCCTAAAGCACCTGATAAACCTTTATTTGCATACAAACAGCCCATATGTTAATTGAAAATCATCCCAATCTCCTAATTCAAACAAGTTTCCTATAGATCTATCACACACAGCACTCACTTTGTCTGCCTGGCTTTTCACACAAAATGGTCTTGACTGAAATTGAATTTTCTTTAATATTTTCATTAATTCACACTGCATTTATCCAGACTTCCCTACAAAATCTACATTAATGTTTAATTGTACTGCAGAATGATTTAGAAAATTATATATGACTAATAAGAACATCTATGAGGTCTACAGTAAAATCAAGTCTAAATTATAATATTAATGTAATCTAACAATGCAAGTTAATGATGTGACGAAATATTACACTAATTTTAGAAGGAACATAAAGATTTTTGTTATCCCACTATTTGAAAACAGGTGCAAGATTTTAAGCAAATTTGGATGATAAACCTAATAAACGTAAGTAATGTTAGGCACACAAAGTTTTTTTGGAGACCCTATAATGATTGGGGGAGGGCAGTAAATAGATTTCAAAGAAATAGGCAATCACTTTTCAGAGCAGCTTCAAAAGCTGATCTACTCCTGAGCTGCTTTGGGCTGACCAACTGCATGTATTTATCCCAAGATGCACAGAAGCGGAGCTTTATCTAATGCCTACTGATTCTCCTGTGGTCAATGAGAACTGCGTGAGTGTGGGTAAATACAGAAGACAGACATATTTAAGCTCCTAATTTTAACACATAAAACAGATGACCATTAGCAAAAATTCAACCCAAGGGCCCTTCACTATAAAGAAATCATTTAAATAAAGATGCACCCAGCTTGTTTGGCAACCTAGGGTAGTTGTTGGTATTGCCAACAGTTTTGAAAAAATAGCTAAAGACAAGCAACAATCCTCCCCACCTGAAAGAAATAAAAGAAAGAAAGAAAACATCAATATATTTATTGTTTGGTATATTAACTAGAACCTAGAGAACGAGTTAAAATATCACTCAAAAACTACAGAAGATTTGCATTTGATCCAAGCAATAAATAAACATTTAAAAAAAAAAGAAAAAAAAGATTGATAATACAACCAATAAATGAACTTCTATTTTGGGGTCCAGAGTTATACTTTATATATCCACCTTAAACAACAGAAAAATAAAAATACGAAATTTATATAATCCATATGAATGATTATATACATGTATGTGTGTGTATGTGTGTGTGTACAGGGTGTCCCAAAAATATACACATTTTGAATAATTACTAATTCCAATGGGTTAAATCTGAAAAGAAAGAAGCTATGAGCTGTAAAGTGTGGGGGAATATATGTTTTCAAATACTGAATACCAGGCAGGAAGAGGACAGTATCACCAAGCTCTTTGCCTAAAGAAAGATCCTAGGACACAGCATGGCGAGGAGAAAGCGAAACAGAGCTTTGTGGGTATGAGTCAGAGTCTGGGCTTCAGCGAGTCCCAGATGGATAGAAATGTAAACAGACCAGAGAGAGATGCTGGCTCAAGTAGGAAGATGTACAAAGAGAGAGAAGTCAAATCTACAAAGGAGTTCCTTGAGGCTGTGGCCAAATAATGCCTACATGTATGTGTGGAAACTAGCCAGGCGTGGAAACACCTCAGGGAGGAAGGGGACTGGGAACTATTCTAAGCTTATAACAGACTGTGGGTAATTTGGGTTCCCCCTTGAACGGGGCATCAAGTTGCGTCCACAGAAAGATCTGCTTTAGGAGAGCTGTTAAATTAGCCCCAGACAAAAGGCTACTCAGAACCTGACCTCATAAAGCCTCCAAAGAATCAAAACTGCTTTCACGTAACTCAACTGTAGCCAGAACAAGGAACACAGCAAACCCAGGAATGAGCAATGCAAAATGCAGTGTCCAGAATCCAAACAAAAGTGAAAGCAATAAAAATAAAACAAGGAAAATTGACCCAAAATTAAAAGGGAAGAAAAAGCAACAGAAACAAAATCAGAACTGAATCATCTAGCAGACAGCATGGGACCTGTTATAGTCTCCATATACAGTATTCTAAAAGGTAGAAGAAAACATGCCCAGGAGATTTTTAAAAATTGGAGCAAAATGAAATACATCCAGATAGAACTTCTACAGATTAACAAATAGAATATCCAAATAAAAAGTACACTGGATGAAGCCCTAACCTGTTTGGAGCAGTGAATAGAGCGTTGGACTTCGGACTGAAGGGTTCCAGGTTCGATTCCACTCAAGGGCACGTACCTTGGTTGTGGGCACATCCCCAGTAGGGGGTGTGCAGGAGGCAGCTGATCAATGTTTCTAACTCTCTACACCTCTCCCTTCCTCTCTGTAAAAAATCAATAAAATATATTTTTTTAAAAAGAAATTCTTCTTTAAAAAAACTACACTGGATGGAATTAAAGAATATGAAAAATTGCTAAGAATGGTCACAGTAATGGGAATTATCCATGATTAAACAGTGAAAGAAAAAAGGGCTTGAAAAAAGTGAACAGAGTATCAGTGAGCAGTGGAATGCATGAAGCAGTCTAACGTTTTGGTAATCAAACTCATAAATAGAGATGAGAGGAGGTGGCCAGGGGGAAAAAAAAGAAGAAGAAGAAAATGATGAAATGGCCCTGGCCAGATAGCTCAGTGGGTTAGAGCATCACCCTGCTAAGCCAAGGCTGCAGCTTCGATCCCTGCTCGGGATACACAGAAGATCTCGTTCCCCTCCTCTCTCTCTAAAATAGATATTTAAAAAAAAAAAAAAAGGTGTAATGGTTAAATAACTTTCAAGTTTTATATAAACTATAAAATAAAGGTCCAATAAACTCAGTGCATACAAGCAGAATAAACAAACAAAAAAGGCTTATCATCAGCATATTCCTGAAAAATACTGATGAAGAGAAAAAAATGTAAAGCAGCAACAGGAAATAAAAACGTACATTACATTCGGAAAAATAAGATAACAGTAGACTGCTCTTCAGAAACATTGCAAACCAGATGGTTACGGAGTTAAAGTCTTTAAAACACAATACGAGGGGAAGGGAAGGAGAGATTTCACACCAGCAAAAATATTTTTTGAAACTAATGGTGAAACAACAAAGACATTACATTTGAGAGATTTCCTTCGCTAGGCCTGAACTTCAACAGCTGTTAAAAGTGAGCCCTCCCTCTGGACAAAAGGAAAATATACCAAAGGCAAATGAGGAATCAAGAGCACCAGAGCTGGTCGCTGTGACAGGAAATAGAAGACTTGTTTTCATGACTTAAACTTTCAAAAGGTAATTGGACATTTAATGTAAAATGATGTTTCAATACATTTGAAAAGATTGAAGTCATACAAAGTACGCACTTTGAAAATATAAAAATTAAATTAGAAAAACAACAACAAAACCACAGAGAAATATCTGCAAAATGCTCAGGAAATTAAACAACACATGTTTAAAAATATCCTGAGACCAACCAAGATATCACAAGGGCGACTTTAGAATTCCTTAAACCAAATACAAGTGAAATGTAAGTAAATTAAAGCTTAGAGGGAAAATTTATAACATTAAACACTAATGGTGAAATAAAGACAGTAAACTTATTAGAAAAGAAGAAACATCAATTTCAGCATCTAAGTTTCCTCCTGCAGAAACTAGAAAACAAAATAACCCTTCTTTCCCCCCAAAAAAGAAGAGGGGAAATAATAAAATAAGTAGAAATCAATGAATTTAATGGATAATTAATAAAACTAAAGGCTTGTTTCTTGAGAAGGCCTGCAAAATTGATATGATGCATCCATCTTATATAAAAACTTTGAAATTTTAACCCTGCTATTTCTGGCTTCTGTAAATGCTTACTGGCTTAAATAATAAGGAAAATAAGACGACTCCCATTTCAGAGAGGCCATTAAACCTTCTCCAGACGAAGTTATCAGTGCTGGCGTAGGGCCAAGCCTTTGGTTGAGGTCTCAAAGCCCTAGCACATAGGGCCCTTTAAGAACTTGCAAAGGGAACCGGAAAAAACCATATTTGGGAGACAAAGAAGGTAAAATCATATAAATACAAGAAACTTCCTGTGTAATTTCACCCAGAATTTGAGAAACATTTTCCTCTGGGCCCGCGCGTAATAAATGTAACTCCATCTCTCTAAGCGTTGCTTGGTTCTTCTCCGGTTTTTCTGTAACAGATAAACACCTAGCCAGACTGAACAGGAGGGAAAGAGAAGCACACACACAAAAAAAGAGATCCACTAAATCCTAAACTTTAAAATAGTGAATTTTGTTTTATGAATATATCTCAATAAAATAATTATAAAAAGGAACGACACACAACTTCATGCCAATAGGTCAGAAAACTTGGATGAAATGGAAAAATTTCTTACAGAATCCAAAACACACTCAGGAAGAAACCGACAAAGGGAATAACACTATCACTAAAAAGAAAATGCACTTACCTCAGCCAGGTTCCCCTTCCACGTGGAGGGAACGCGGAGGTCACCACTCCTCTTAGTAAATAAAAATCGACCATTCTTCTGGGAACCATAAGAGAGGGGAGGACACACTGAGGGGAGTAACCAACCGCACTGCACCCAAGAGTGGAGACAGACAGGCAAACCAGAGCAGAGACTGGGGAAGGAAACGCCCCGGAACCACTGTGGGGCGGGAAAACCTAAACTGTGCTTGAGGAAATTGCAGGAAGATCGCCTCAAAGACCTCTGGGAGTTAAAACCTCCAGGCACCCAGGGATGGGATGGGAGGAAGCTCATAAAATTGTGAAACTTATCTCCAGGGACTTCCCCAGGTCTCCACAGTAAATATCAGAGAAAAATCCCTCCAGTGTGGGAAGAGGGGGAAAGAACCATTCTGAAATGCACCAGAACACTCTGTTCTTAACAATCCTCCACTCAGGGGAAACCAATTAACCAGACCCTAACCTGTGGAGCAATGATCAGAATCCAACTCACCTGGGGAAGAGGAGTAACCCAATCCAGCCATGTTACCTCTCCTGCCCCACTTCAGGGGCAAGGAGACCCCTGAGAAAATCTTATGAAGTTCACAGCCCCCAAGCATAGGATAACCAAGAGAATGAGATCTAGTCACAGGACTGTGGATGCTCCCCTCCCCTCACACTTCCCCACCAGATCACTGATGGCCTGTTTACAGCAGTTCTGACAGGTGTGAGGTGATAGCTATTGTGGATGCAATTTGCATTTTCCTGGTGATTAGTGATGCTGAGCGCCTATTCATATACTTGTTGGCCATTTGGATGTCTTTTTTTGGAAAACTGTCTATTCTGCCCATTTTATTTTTATTTGGATTGTTTGGGCTTTTTTGGTGGGAATGTCAATTGGTGCAGCAACTATAAAAAACAACATGGAGGTTCCTCATAAAATTAAAAATAAAACTACCATATGATCCTGCAATCCCTGTTCCGGGAATATATCCAAAGGAAATAAAAACAAGATATTGAAGAGATGTCTGCATTCCCATGTTCACTGCAGCGTTATTCACAAAAGCCAAATTATAGAAACAACCTAAATACACACCAATGGATGAATAAAGATGGGAAATAGAAACACACACACAAATACTCATTATCCATGAGAAAAGAGGAAATCCTGTCATCTGCTACAAAATGTTAAATATCTTACAATTTTATAGGCCAATTAAGAAAAAAAGAAGAAGAAAAAACAATTAAGAAATGGACCGAAGATCTTAAGTGGGCTACCTAAAGATATGCAGATGGGAATAAGCATGTGAAAATACATTCTACATCAGACTCATCAGGGAAATGCACATTGAAACAACAAGGAGATGTCACGGCACATCTGCTAGTGTGTGACCAAAATTGAGAACACTGACAACATCAAATGCTGGTGAGGCTGTGGAGCCATAGGAACTCTCATGCATTGCTAGTGGAGATGCAAAACGGTAGGGGAACCTCGGAAAGCAGCTTGTCATTTCCTTACAAAACTAAACCTATTCTCACCATAACCATACAACACTTGCACTCTTTGGTATTTACCCAAAGTGGTTGAAAATTTAAAACCTGCACAAGGATGTTTATAGCAACTTTATTCGTAATTGCTGATTTTTAAAAACAACCAAGATGGCCCCAGGTGGTTTGGCTCAGTGGATAGAGTGGCCTGAGGACGGAAGGGTCCCAGGTTCGATTCTGCTCAAGGGCACAGGCCTGAGTTGCAGGCTCAATCCCCAGTGTGGGCGTGCAGGAGGCAGCTGATCAATGATTCTCTCTCATCATTGATGTTTCTGTCTTTCTCTCTCTTCCTTCCTCTATGAACTCAATAAAAATATTTTTTTAAAAAAGAATAAGGTACAATAGAAACTGTAGTCATAACATTAAATTTAAAATAAAAGGAACACGACCAAGATGTTCTTCAGTAGGTGGATAAATAAATTTTGGTATGTCAAGACAATAGAATATAATTTAGGGTTAAAAATAAAGGAGATATCAGACCATGACAAAATATGGAGGTAACATAAATTCATATTACTAAGTGAAAGAAGCCCAATCGCAAAAAACTTCATACTGCAGAATTCAAAGCATTAGACAGTCTGGAAAAAGCAACAATATGGAGACAGTATAAAAGGTAAATGAGCCCTAACCGGTTTGGCTCAGTGGATAGAGCGTCGGCCTGCAGACTGAAGGGTCCCGGGTTCGATTCCGGTCAGGGGCATGTACCTTGGTTGTGGGCACATCCCCAGTAGGGAGTGTACAGGAGGCAGCTGATCGATGTTTCTCTCTCATCGATGTTTCTAACTCTCTATCTCTCTCCCTTCCTCTCTGTAAAAAATCAATAAAACGTATTTAAAAAAAAAAAAAAGGTAAATGAACGGCAAACAGGCACATGAAAAGATTCTTAACATCATTAAACCTTGGGGAAATGAAAATTCAATCCACAATGAAATACCACTACATACCAACTAGAATGACTAAAATTAAACAGAAAAAAAAGCAAGTATCATTGAGGATCCAGAGCAATTGGTATACTTATATAATAATGCTGGTTGAAATACTTGAAAATGATTCAGCCATTTTGGAAAACAGTTTAGCAATTTCATATGAAGTTAAATATACACTAACCATAAAACCCAACAATACAATACTAGGTATTTATCCAAGAGAAATTAAGACATATGCCAACTGAAATACTTGTTCAAAAATGTTTATAACAGCTTTATCTTAATAGCCCCAAACTAGAAGGAACCCAAATATCATCAACTAAGGAATACACAAACTGATGTATGAAAAAGATGTAACCATTTTCAGCAATAGAAAAGCAAAAGAATCAATGTTCTGGTATTTGAAATACCGTGGATGAATATTCAAATCGTGAATGGAAGAAGTCAGATGTAAAGATTACATACTGGTTAGTTTCATGTATGGAGAAGGCAAAACTGTAGCAATAGCCCTAGCCAGCTTGGCTCAGCGGATCGAGTGTCGGCCCCGGACTGAAGCGTCCTGGGATTCTGATCAAGGGCACATACCTCGATTACAGGCTTGATCTCCAGCCCTGGTCAGGAGTGTACAGAGGCAACCAACTGATGTGTGTCTCTCTCACATCAATGTTTCTCTCCCTCTCCGCCCCTATTCTCTCTCTAAATCAATAAAAACATCTTGTAGGGTAAGGATTTGAAAAAAATTAATTAACTATTCTTTAAATGCCATGGGCAGGACCACAGAAAAGGGATATGCTTTACTCCTCATGAACATTTCAAAACTTTGAATAAAAGAGTAAATAACCAACCAGTTCACATAGTCACAAAGCCACGTGACTATGAAAGAAGATTAGTAATCTCAGATCAAATTCATAGTCAATGGAACATAGTCCAGTTTATCTAGGAATTCTGAGTTTTTTCTCAGTTAATCTGCCAGAATAGTACAAGAATGACATTTCCTCTAAACTGAATTTCAACTTTGTATTGATTGGCACTTCCTAGGTTGAAAGTATATGTCTTTGGCCTTCTCTGATCATGGCATATCCAATATTACACGTGTAACATGTGCTTGCTATATTGTCATCTTTGCAAGCAAAATAATGCCACTGTAAGTTAGTAGCATATGAATTGCTCCAATCCCTTGAAAGGGAATAAACTGTCACAAATGCTCAGGATAAGGGAGGTTACTTCTTACTTCAGGGCACTTTATTAAAGAAATAAAGACATAAAGGGAATTTCTTAATCCATAGAATGCCTGTCACAAAACATAGAAAACCACTTCCTCATTTAAGACTAAGCCAATTTTCTCCATGTCTTCTGCCTTCGTATACAGTTAGCATCATAAATAGGATATTACAGCATGATAGGTATTTGGAAAAGTTGGAAGTCTTAGGTTTTCTCCAAGTTTTTCTTCACAACTTGTTCTTTTTTCAAAGGAACCATGCAAATTTCACAATCACAGGCTTATAAGAAACACAGCAAGTTCAGCTGGATTCATGAAACCATTTTTCTGATACTTGAACTAAAAGGGAGAGGAGGTGTGATAGATATATAGATAGATGATAAATAGATAGATAGATAGATAGATAGATAGATAGATAGATAGATAGATAAAGATATAGATATAGATAGACAGATATCAACATGAGGCAGTGTAGCATCAAACAGTGGTCCTCAAACTCGAATTACCTGGACAACTTGTTGAACACAGATGACTGGGCCCTACTTGAGTTTGTAATTCAGTATATCTGGGAGGGAGCCTGAAATAGTGCATTTCTAATTCTCAAGATGCCATTACAGGTTCTGGGGACCCATTTTGAGAGCAACTGGCATAAAAGTTAAGAACATGGGTGTTGGTATGTACAAAAAGCATGTGGGCCTCAACTAATCACTTTTTGATCAGTCTACCATCCCTTTGAGTAAATTCTCCAAGTCTCAGCTTCCTCATCAATAAAATAATAATTTCATATATTTTTACTGATGAGAGGATAACACTAGTATAGAGTAATTACTCTATAACAAGTTTATCATTGCATGGCAGACTCTAGACATAAATAATCATTACCAACTCATCGTCACCAATAGTAGTTAACCATGTAGGCTGGTGGCATTTTGGAAAGGGTTTCCTAGAGCTTGTAACCAGGTGAGTATTGTCCTAGCTTCTCACTCTATAAAGTTCCTGACTTTCTATCCATGAACTCTGACCCTCAAAGCTAAGGATTTTCTTAGCAGCTAAATCAATCAGCTTTTCTTCTTCTTTCTCTCATCTATTGATAAAATCTAACTTCAGTGCCAAAAGAAAGGGAGAGGAGAATTAAGCAAATCCTTGCTATCCTGTCAATAGTTTGCAGGATAGCAAGGATCTGAGGTAGAGAGGAGATCCATATTATTATTATTATTTCAATATATTTTTATTGATCTCAGAGAGGAAGACAGAGGGAGAGAGATAGAAACATCAAAGATGAGAATCATTGATAGACTGCCTCCTCCACACCCCCTACTGTGGATCAAGCTCGAAACCCAGGCATATGTCCTGACCCAGAATCAAGCCATGACCTCCAGGTTCATAGGTCAATGCTCAACCACTGAGAAACACTCATCAGGCAGATCCAGATTCTTAAGAAGACAGACCTGTTAGGTTGTGTACTAACGCATACACCTTGGTGCTTCCCTTGTGGGCTAGCTATTGAATGGAGGCTGGTCAAGAAAAGACCTTCCCTAAATATGATCCAAGAGAGTTTATGATTTAAATGAATTAATAAATAAATATCCTCAACACGTTGTAGGGACACTGCACAGAGCAATGGATTGACTCATCTTTAGTGAAGAGAGGGACTTCTAGGTGTAAATATATATATATATATAGTTTAATAACTTTTTATTGACTAAAATGATACCATTTATTATAATTCATCAGAGGAAAAAAGAAGTGGCAAGATAATAAAAAATGGCTATCTCTTTACTCTAGAAAGCAATTAGACTTCAGTTAAATTAGTATGGTAGGACTTGAGCACTTTATGTTTAGAATATATTTGCATGTTTATTAGGCCTCAGTTTATTATTTAAATAACTAGAGATTTGAAAATCTGCTTAGAGTATAATTTCCCCTCGGTGGTTTCTATGACTACTCTTCTCTTTATTTTATGAACTCATCCTAGTCAGACGTGTAGCTGTTGCTGTAGTAATAGGTACCAGTTCTTGAGGAAATTACAATATTTGTAACAAACATATTTTCCTGCCCCTTCAGGGCATTTAGCACAATATCGAATACACCGCATGCTTTTTTATTTCTTTGTTTAATCAGATGTAGTATGTTTAAAGTTCTTTGCAGTTCTCCAAGAGTTGTGGGAAATATTTTATGTCTCTGCAGAAAGGAATCTTAGTACCAATTAAGGTGAGAAAACTAATAGCTAGTGATTATCTAGTACTTCCTGTCAGGCACTGTTCGAAACCCTTATGTACTTTATTTTTTATTTTATTTTTTTTGTACTATCAAGTAAATTACAGTTTCATTTTTTATCTCCCCAGATGATTTGTTTTTATTTATTTTAGAGAGAGAAAGGGAGATAGCTAGAGAGAGAGATTGGTTACCTCCCATACATGCCCCAATGAGGGATTGGACCCGCATTTTAAGAATGTGCCCTGACTGGGAATCGGACCTGCCACCTTTTGCCACTGAGCCAGGGCAACCCTTTTTGTACTTTACTTTTACTTAATCTTTACAATAAGCACAGGATTTAGTATTATTATTCCTATTTTTAAGATGAGACAACTGAGAATCAAACAGGTTAAAAAATTTGCCCACAGAATTTTTTTTTTAATTTGCTAATAAATGACAAAAACAGGTTCTGAACCCATGCAGTCTGGTATCCTGATTTCTTCATAACTTTGCTATGTATAGAGGATGTTTCTTTCACCCTGAGAAGTATAACTTGGTTCTATATGGAGGTAATGAATAGCCCATTAGCTGCTATGAATTGAGTCAACTAGTGAACTATAATGTACATTGATATGTTTCTTTCTGGTTTGAGACAAACACATACAGTTATTTAAATACTAGAGGCCTGGTACACAAAAATTTGTGCACTCGGGGGTGGGAGGGTCCCTCAGCCCAGCCTGTGCCCTCTTGCAGTCTGAGAACCCTTGGGGGATGTCCACCTGTTGGCTTAGGCCTGCTCCTCGGGCAATTGGGCCTAAACTGGCAGTCAGACATCCCTTTGGCAGCCTGGGAGCCCTTGGAGGATGACCACTTGCCAGCTGGGAGCAAGCCTAAGTTGCAGTTGGACATCCATAGCACTGCTGAGGAGGCGGAAGAGGCTCCCAGCACCACTGCTGTACTGGCAGTCATCAGCCTGGCAGAGCTCCCCCTGTGGGAGTGCACTGACCACCAGGGGCAGCTCCTGCATTGAGCATCTGCCTCTTGGTGGTCAGTGTGTGTCATGGTGACCAGTCATTCCACTATTAGGGTCAATTTGCATATTACCATTTTATTATATAGGATATCGGCCTGGTGCATGGATGGGGGCTGGCTGGTTTGCCCCAAAGGGTGTCCCAGATCAGGGTGAAGGTCCACTGGGGTTCCTGGCCAGCCTGGGTGAGGGGCTGAGGGCCGTTTTCAGATTGGTCACACCCCCTTCAGAGTAGGGGTCCCACTGGGGTGCCTGGCCAGCCTGGGTGAGGGGCTGAGGGCCGTTTTCAGATTGGCCACACCTCCTTCAGAGTAGGGGTCCCTACTGGGGTGCCTGGCCAGCCTGGGTGAGGGGCTGAGGGCTGTTATCAGACTGGCCACACCTACTTCAGGATAGGGGTCGCTGCTGGGGTGCCTGGCCAGCCTGGGTGAGTGGCTGATGGCCGTTTGCAGGCTGGCCACAGCCCCTTCAGGGTGGGGGTCCCTACTGGGGTGCCTGGACAGCCTGGGTGAGAGGCTGAGGGTTGTTATCATACTGGCCACACCCCCTTCAGGGTAGGGGTCCCTGCTGGGGTACCTGGCCAGCCTGGGTGAGGGGCTGAGGGCCATTTTCAGGCTGGCCAAGTCCCCCAGCAGAGACCTTCATCCCATGAGGGTGGGGCCATCCTGGGTGAAGGGCTTGTGGGTATTTGCAGGCTGGCCACAGCCCCCAGCCACCCAAGCTCCCAAAGAGGCTGGCTGAAGCAGGTATCTGGAGTTTATTTAGCTTCTATAATTAAAACTTTGTTGCCTTGAGCAGAGGCCACAGCCGGCCTAGGCAGGCAGCTTCCTTCATTGCCCAGGCAATGTAACCTCCTGTTTGCTCTAGCTCTGTGGCTGCCGGCTGCCATCTTGGTTGTGTTAATTTGCATATAGATGCTCTGATTGGCTGGTGGGTGTGGCTTGGGGTGTGGCAGAGTGATGCAATTAGCATATTACTCTTATTAGATTAGATGTCTAGGAATTCACCCATGGCCAGAGGTGTTCCAAGGTATGTGGCAAAGCATCATGAGAAACATGGAGAAATATTCCAACACTTGAAGACACTCATCTACTGATTCCCATGCTGGCATGACGTCTTTATTTCAGAAAATTCAGGGGGTCTGGTGCTTAGGCTGTTTCATAGATGGAGAAATCTAAGACCCAAAACAGACCACCATGTATTCTGTCACACCCTCTTCATTTCTTACATTTCAGGAACCACTGTGGTCAGACCCATTATGTAGATGGAGCAATTTGAAACACAAGAAGTTCATGATTTGCCTAAATTTTACTCAAAACTTATGACTTAACCTATAACTGCTACTCAATG
>PVJC01036624.1:0-17645 GCA_004026665.1 Murina feae | reverse complement strand
TTCCCACACTTTCAGGACCAACAGAGTACTCCGTACTAGTACTTTCCATTCCAGACTAGTGCTAATGCGCTTCATACAACACGTGTGTTAGGTCGATAAAAATATTTCCATGTAAAGCGCTGCTGGTACCATGATCTCTTACTGCCTAGAGGACACACAGGGTTCATGTGGGCACTGCCCTCCGAATTAAACATAGATTTTAGTCCCATGTAAGTCATCCCCTGACCTTTCCTCTTCAAGCCGTAACAACTCCCCTTGCTGGAGTCCTTCCCGTTGGGTTGGTACTTGTCAGTCTACGTAGGAGAGCTCAGCGCCTCCCGCCCATTCATACGTCCCATCTGTACTTTCCATTCGGGATGGAATTCCGCTCCGAGCTGACCAGCGGCAGCGTTAGCCCTCAGATGCGTGATGAGAAAGGGGGTGTCATCGACCGCATGCACTCGGGGTTCCCACTGGCTCTTCCTCTGCACTCATCGCGAGCTGTCGCTGGGTCCTAACACTTGAGCCGTTTTTGAACCATTTCATATCTGTATGTGCACAGTCGCCTTGTTTTCCATCTGGATTTCCATATTTTTCCTACCCACTGGGCCTCCCCCTCCGCCCTCAGGTGCCCATGCTTGCTCACAGTGTCTCCATCGCCCTGTCTCCCCGTATTTCCCTCGTGTACTGAACGCATTCCTGGCCGAGGGGATGGTGATTTTGAAGTTGGTGATTCCAGGGGCAGGAGGCAAAGCAAGGAGAGGGAGAGGCAAAAGATGACACACTGAAGCAAGACCACGGAAGGGAGCCGAGATGGGGGGGGCGGGGAGACTCTAGACGCTACACAACATTCGGAACCTCTCAGGATGGAGAGAGCGCGCGGGCAGCCTAGGATGGTCCTCTGGGGGCCAGGCTCGGCGAGAGGGGGTAACAGCGCGCATGGAGGAAGAGCACGGCCCTTCTTATTCATCAAGACGGCGACAACGCTCCTCAGGAACCCTGGAGTTGACAGCTGAGTCGCCGAGACAAGCCCTGGGCCTGGAGGCAGGGACCGAGGCTTCAGCCCGCACCTGGGCCACTGCTGAGTGTGAGCTGGGCAGGTCCCAGAACACCCTCCAGGCTGCCTCCCGCCTGGGAAGGACGGGCGGGCGGAGGGGCGGGTGAGAGGCAGCAGCCATGAGCCACGCGGCCCCTCCTAAGCGACCTTTCAGAGCAAAGCTCCAAACCCAGAGCAGCTGGGACCTGGGAACGGCCGCCGCGCTGACTGAGGAGGCGGCACAGATGGCCGTGGGCCCCTGGCCTCCCCCTGGACTCGACTTCCCATAAACAGCAGCTCCCCACAACTGCGGGGCCTCAAGCCATGGAGAACAACAGCCCAACCAGGAGGGAAAAGAAAGAAGAAATAGCATCTTATTAACTAACAGTCTCACCAAAAAGAGCAAATGTGAAAAGCAGGCCTCACACGCACCTACCTCATGTTAAAACAATCGTGGCCCTGAGCCCTCAGAAACACGAGTGAATTACACCACGGATCCTCTGACGGGGAAAACATGGGCAAGTAAGAAGGCAGAAAGTGCATAATACGTTTTATAAAATTTCCCATCAAAAATGGTTACATTTAACAGATTTTGGTCCTTGAAGGTGTAAGATTCAGTTACCTGGAAAACTAATTTATGATCAGCTCCCTGGAAAATTCCATCTTATTCTGAAAAAATGACCAGATAAATGGAGTGTTACTGAATGTGCTACTTCAGTACAAATACATGGGCCGAGTGTAAAACAAAGCCCTACTTACTTTCTGGACAGCTCGCTCACCTGCCCTGCAGAGCATCTCCTATGAATTCCCGTGCATTTAAAATATTGATGGGTAACACTTCACACTGCCAGATACGCATTGTAAATGGTAACAAGGTCATCCCTTTTTCAATAATAAACTCTCCCATGTATCACTTCCACAAATGTCAGCACCCAGGTGGAAGCAACAAAAATAAATGGAATAAATTTAATTATTTAGATTGGCGAAGGTGGAAACAGGATGGGCAGTCCCAAGGAATGAGTATTTTTAAAGCACTATTTGACTGAGATATACTTAGATAGCAGCACAAATATAACACTGCACACTAAATATATTCTAACCAACCTACTTCCCCTGCTGGCTAGACTCAGAATATGGCTAGAAAAATGCCACATTCTGTGAAAAAACCCAAAAGACGTGGACAATCTGGAAAAAATGGATACGTTTCTAGAAACACAGCACCTGCCCAACATGAGTCAGGAAGAATCGGAGAATCTGAATAGGCAGTCCGCAACTAGTGAAACTGAAGCAGCAATTTAAACACACACACACACACACACACACACACACACACCCTCACAACAAATAAAAGTCCTGGACCGGATGCTTCACAGGTGAATTCTACCAAACGTCCAAAGAATGTCCTCAAACTATTCCAGAATGTCAAGAGGAGGGAAGACTCCCACACTCATTTTACGAGGCCAGCATTAGCCTACCCCCAAAACCAGAGAAAGTCACTACAAAGAAATAAAAGGACAGGCCGATATCCCCGATGAACCGAGATGCTAAAATATCAGCAGACCAGGCCCAGTAGTGCATGAAAGGATCCACCCCATGCCAAATGGGGTTTATTCCAGGGATGCAAGGGGGACAACAGCCACGAATCAACAAGCAGGATCAACCACAGGAACATAACGAAGGCTAAAGACCACATGACCACATCCATAGACGCATAAACAGCATTTGACTAAGTCCGGCACCCGCTCACGATTAAAACCTTCAGCAAAGTGAGAACAGAGGGAACATACCTCCGCGTAGGAAGGGCCGCATATGACAAACCCGCAGCCAACATCATACTCCACGGGCAAGAACTAAAAACGCTTCCCTTAAGATCGGGAATAAGACAGGGATGTCCGCTTTCACCACTAATTCAACATGGTACTGAAGACCCAGCCACAACGATCCAATGAGAAGAGATAAAAGGCATCCGAATGCAGAGGAGGGAGTGGAACCGTCATTCCCAGATGACATGATATTGTGCATAGAAAGCCCTGAAGGCCCCACCAAAAAGCTACTAGATATAATCAACGAATTCAGCAAAGCAGCAGGATACAACACTAATGTTCAGAAATCGGTGGCATTTCTAGACACTAATACTAAACCATCAGAAAGAGAAACTACGAAAACAATCCCATTTACTATTGCAACAAAAACAACATGGTACCTAGACATAAACTGAATCGAGGCAAAAGGCTTATTCTCGGGAAAGTGTGGGACACTGAATAAAGAAAGCGAGGAAGACACAAATAAGGGGCAGCAGCATATACCATGTTCATGGAATGAAGAGTTAACATCACTAAAATGTCCCTACTACCCAAAGCCATCTACAGGTTCAATGCGATTCCACTAAAATACCGACGGCGCATTTCACAGACCGAGAACAAACATCCTCAAACTTTATATGAAACCAAAAAACGATCCCAAACAGCCTCAGCAAGCTTCAGAAAGAGGAACAAAGTCAGGAGCATCGCACAGCCCTGCTTTCTTACCACACTTCCAAGGCCTCTGTGACCACAACAGCCCGGCACTGGCAGCAGAACAGGCCCGTCGATACAGGAGCAGAACAGAGAGCCCAGAATCAGCCCACACCTATATGGGCAGCTAATACTTGACAAAGGAGGCAAAAGCACGATGGAGTGAAAACAGCTTTTTCAATCAGCGGTGTCAACAATAAAAATAAAGCCAAAAAAATTTTTTTATTCCAAAGGACAGATTAACTGCTCAAATTACAAGTAGTTTAAATTTAGTTTTTAAATTTGAAGAAAGTAAAAGTAAAAGTTACCCTCAATTTAGCCTGCCAAGTACCCCTTCTGGAAATAAATTTAAATTTCAGTCACAATTCTCACTACACTTAAGTAACTGGAATCAAAATATGCATGAACCTTTCCCTACAAAACTCAGCGTGAAAAAGGATATACACTCAGCACCCACATCGGGCACGGAATAAGTCAATCCAAAACGCGCCCTGAGTTATTAAAGTAAACACATGGATTTATCAAAGATCCACATTCCTGTCAACTGAAAGCCCCATGTAGTGCCAGCGTCGGAACTTCGGTCCGACAGTGGGGAGCTGGTCGGATATCCAGAGCAGGGCTCACACCTGTCAAATCCTGTCTCCCTCCTACACGAAGCGTTCATTCGCTGGGACAAGGAGCAGAGCCACTTAGGGGAACATCTTCCAAGCTTAATTCCAACACCAGCCATAGCCTTTAAGGCAATAAAAACTCAACAGAGATCAACTGTACAAGAAGGACTGGTCACTACGAAACGATGTTCGTAATATTTACACTTGACCTTCTGGATAGTTGTCTCTATCTTTATACACAGAGAAATAATGAGGCAAACAATTACTTCTCTCAGAAAACATGTTACCGCATCAACTGTTCCCAGGTGGCCTTACACAGGCTCACTGGTACTCCTCAGGAAGTGATTGGATGCCTGCATTTTTTAAAATATGTTTTTACTGATTTCAGAGAGAAAGGGAGAGGGAGAGATAGAAACATCCATGATGAGAATCACTGATTGGCTGGCTCCTGCACAGCCCCTCTTGGGGATCAAACCTGCAACCTGGGCATGTGCCCTTGACCGGAATAGAACCAGGGACCCTTCAGTCCACAGACCGATACTCTATCCACTGAGCCAAACCAGCTAGAGCTGAGCCTGTATTTTTATCTCTCATTCATGCACATATGCTAACTTCATATCAAGATAATTTTGAAATAAGTAATTTACCTTATATGCCTATCTATTTGAAAATAAGTATTACTGTCAATAATCCTATATAATAAAGAGCTAATTTGCTAATTAGACCAGACCACAGAATGACCTTCGGAACGACCAGTGGGCAGGGCTACGGGGCTGTGGGCTGTGAGGGCCGAGCCCTTGCATGAATTTTATGCATTGGTCCCCTAGTACCATAAATAAACGATAATACTAGTTTCCCTCTCTTGTTCGTTCTATCCATATATGTTTTCCTTTATAAAACATGAGTAAAATTCTAAGTTCTCTGTAACCCTCATCCTTTCAGACCTGGTTTTCCTAGTTCCCTCACGGCTTATATCATTCTAAGAACTAGTTATCAGTAGATGTCGTCTACAGGTTATCACAGAGGTTAATAATATGACAAAACACACGTTTCCTTTAGAAATGTGGGAAGGGCTAAAATTTTTATAAGCATTTAGTCACTAGATAAACCAAAATCCATGTATTTTCGTTAGAAATATGTTCAGGAGGGTGGTGAACATGTACAGTTACTGCAGAGTGTTCTCATGCCAGAAATATCTAATTCCTGTTCTTAGACAAGTTGAAATGGGTCATTTCTAAGATTCTATGGCTTACTGTATCACATTTTAAAATGTGTGCAAATAAGTTCACTGCGATTTTGAGCTGATATAATGAGTACTTGCATACATATCTCCACAGTGAGTGAAAATTGGTGCTAGGTTTTGGAAATATAATTTAACAATGATTTTCAAGAGTCCTTAAATGATCTTAGTATTTGATCTAGTTATTACATTCTTAGAATTCCATCTCAAATTAAGTATAGAATTTTATCTACAAAGGTGTTCATCTCATAATAGTGAAAACTTAGAACTCTGAAACTACCCAAATATTGAATTATGATTTATTTATATGATGGAGTGCTATTATTTTTGCCATTAAATGGTTGCTTATAAATAATATTAAAAAGAAGGGGAAATGACAGTGAGGTATATTATGTTTGAAAAGCAGAAGCCAGCCCGGCTGGTTGGGCTCAGTGGTGGAGTGTTGACCTCTGAACCAGGAGGTCATGGTTTGACTCCTGGTCAGGGAGGGTTGCCGGCTCAATTCCTAGTGAGGGGCGCGCAGGAGGCAGCTGATCAATGGTTCTCTCTCATCATTGATGTTTCTCTCTCCCTCTCCCTCTCCCTTTCTCTCTGAAATCAATAAAAATACCTATTTTTAAAAAGCAGGAGACAGAATTACAACGACGCAGACTGTGTCAGATAAACAGTGGAAGCAGGGACTAAATGGGATGCTGATCACTTGAGGGAACGCTTCTTGTTGTCTCTTTCCGGGTGACCACAGCCTCCATGAACACGTGTCTTTGCTGAAGAGGTGACTGTTCCTTTCTGTTCTGTCGGTGTATCGAGAGCTAGTGGCCGGGGACAGAGCTGCGGCCGCTCCGCCGGCGTGGGAGCTTCACGCACCTCTGTAACCTCCGAGCCCCTGGCAGGGCTGTGAGGAGAGCCCTGTGGGAGCAGACAAGGCACTTCCTCCCCCAAGACGCCTCCCCTGACTGTCCCCCCGTCTCCACTCGGTCCTCACTCCCTGCTCCACTTCCCTCCTAGTGCCTCACGCTGCTGGCAGCTCGGTAATGTGCTGTGTTGACTTCCTGTCTGCCTCCCACACTGGGCGGCAATTCTTGCAGGGCATCACATTCACCATGGTACCCCACTCCTTATGCCGAACGCATGGCGGGCGTTTAGTACATGTGGGTTAAACGGACACATTCACAGAAATGTACACATAACAAACCGTTACGACATAAAACGTGACCATCCGAAGGTGCAGACTGCCAACGGCAAAGCAAAGGCTTAGCGACCACTGGCAACGTCCGCGATAGTCCAGCAGCCAGAGGCGTGCCGTCAGTAACAGAATTTATATAATTATGGAAACTGAGACCGAGGCTAGATTTATAGGACTTAACGGACAGCCAGCCGCGTGCGCACTAGAGAAGGCGAGCGGAGCGTCTAGGAGAAAGGCTTTCGGGGCGGCCCGATGACAAATCTCTTCATAATAGCACAACGCCAAACGTGGAAGCCGCAGACAGCTTTCCAAACCGCACCCCCGGCCGTCTGTCTACGCATCGGGAATGGAAATCGAACCCGTAAAAGGCCACGCGTGGCCCTGCGCAGCCGTGAAAAAGGAAGCAGATCGATGGCATGCAGGCACACCTGACAGGAACGGACGGGCTGCAGGACACCAGCCCGAGGGGAAGGAGAGAAATGAAAGGAACCCTCCGTCCGTGCTCCCAGCCGCACGACAGAGGAAAGGTGCAACAAGGGCAGTAAAGGTGCCGCGGTGACCGCCTGCAGACACCGAAACGGCTGCTTCCTGTGCGCGACCCGCCCGCTCCTGCAGAGAGGAGGCTGCGGGCACAGGAGAGGCGGGTGAACTCCCAGGCGGGAGCGATGGCTGCTAATGGAAGCTGCACTCAGTCACAGGGCAAAACACCGGACGCGTCTGCCACGCTCATCGCAGGGACATTTTTTTTCTTTTTTCCTCCTTTCCTTTTGCTTGTTGTTCGGTGGGAAGACGGATGTGAGGGAACCTGTGGTGTAATATTTCACGACGTATGGATATCAGGCCTTCACGCTGTCTGCCTTAAATGTATACTGTGATGGATGTCAATTATTTCTCAATAAAACCGGAAAAGATAAAAATAAAAAATTTCTCTAATATATCAAAAATATTGCCGTTTACAGTCAAACATAAAAAAAAAAATCCAGGGGAAACCCGCCCATGTGAAATCGGATGGTAAAAGCCTACAGCGTGAGTTATCTGAGAGCAGGGACTATCAGGATCTCATCCATCTCCATCCCAACCCCATTTCGAGTCCTTGGTAAACCCTGAATTTTACTTAAATGAATAAAATTACACAAGACAAGTTATTACATTAAATTGGAGACTTTTTATTAGGTGGAGAGTGGGGAGTTGGGGATTCGAGGGAGAAGAAATCAGCTACGAAGCAGCTGAGCCAGGGAGTGGCAGGTGTGGGGAGACGCCAGACAGAGTAGCTCCCCCTGCGGCTTCCATGCTGCCACCGGCCCGGGCCGCCCTCTCGGCAGAGGCTGGGCAAGGGGACGACTCCAGGCCCAGCAGAGAGCAGGGCACTTGGCCATCAGGACACTCCCATACAACAGGTCGCTGGGGCTGGGGACCCCACGGAATTACCTCCTCCTTCTAGCTCCCAGCCTCGCCTACAGACTGCGTTTGGGGAGTGAATGTGCAGCCCAGCCACCTCCCAGAGGAGGACAAGGGGGAGACACAGCCTCCAACGGACCTTAGGAGCGAAGAGGTGCTCCCCAGGCACATGCAGAAACCAGCACAAACCTGCTCCGGAGGGCCAGGCCGGGGCAGAACACGACCGGCTGCCAGAACCCTCTCCCGCGACCGGAACCCATGCAGAGGCCCCGTCCCTTACAGAAGCAGCCACGCTCTCGGGCCTGACCCCCCTCCCACACCCAGGGGCTGCCTATGTTTCCAGAAAGATACTGACGCACGCTGACTGGGCTTCCTTTAAGTTCATGGCCACACACCTTACGGGGTCCCTTCCCACTCCCCTGATGACGACGGTACACCCGTCCTCAAACCTCCCACACGGCCTCCTGCCCCTTGTTTCCAGCTTGCTCTCGGGTCTCTGAAGAAATCAACGCCGTCCGAAGAGCCCCGCACACGTGCCCAGCACCTCCTCTGCCACCCCCCTGTCCTCGTCCCCGTGCCCGCGGCCCGCTCACCTGTCACCACCGACAAGGCAGCCACGCTCCCGAGGCCCGCGCATGCCGCCGCACACTAGACGGGAAGGCCATTCCCTCAACGCTGCCCTCTCTCTCATCATACCTTCCCCTTCATCCTCAATAACCAGATCGCTCCTGGCTCCTCGCAGTTCCTCGGCACACGCCTGCCGAACCAATGGACAAAGGAACGCGTTCCTCTTGCACAGGTAAGTGAACCACGGTGACGGAACATCTGGAAGCCATCGCGGGCAAGGGGAGGGGCATGCGCTCCCTGCACAGGCTTCCTGGGATGGCTCCACGCTCGGCGGGCAGCCGGGCGAGTTTATTCCAGAGGCTCACACGCCGTCCCCAGGCGGAGCTGCTGAAATGGAAGTGGGCTTTGCAAGGCAACACAAACAAGGAGATGGAACCATTAGGAATCCAGTAATTTACGGGAACAACAACAACACGTTTCCTTCAAAGGCTTCCTGCACATCGCCAGGGCACCCGCCAAAGCAACGAACGTGCCTGAGGCAGGAGGGGGGAGGGGGGAGAGGGGGGCAAATGCTGCCGGGCCCAGGGGCAGAGCTGACTCCTGTGTGAGCGCAAGGCTCCCCGCCTGGTCTGCATTTGCCAGCTTCAGGAGAAGAGAAATGTTTTCACGCTGCGGCAGAAGTCTTACTGGTTGTTAACAACAGGCTCAGCTTACTTAGCATTCAATCGTTCCGATGTCTGATAGCTACGCGTTATTCTCCCGCGCGGGGAGGCTGGGTGCCCCATGTGCACTCACTCTGGTGTGCTGTCCCCTGGGGGTATCCCAGATGCTGTGACAGAAGCGCCCACTGTGTGCTGTCGGGTGACGACGAGTCAAAAAAGACTCTACAGGACGCATGGGCCTTAGCCACACCTAGAAAGCTCAGTAGCCAGTGATCAGGCAGACGAGGTTAGAAGGAGGGTCTGCTTCATTCACTAACCCAGTACTTAGTGATGACCTACTGTGTGCTGAGTACTAACTGCATGCCTCTCCGGGCCCCCGGGTGCTTCCCTGGAAACATGCCCCTGGAGCAGAGCCAGATGCCTCTCGAGGATCGAGTCTGAGCACAGTCCCTGCGGACAGGAGACAGAGCTGCTTGTCAGCGGAGGACAGAGCACTTCCACTTCTGACTGCAAACGCTCTCACAGATTTGGTGGCTCTTTAACAAGGGTGTCATCCAGCAGGTTTCACCCCTTCAAGTTTTCTTAAAAACATACAAATATTGCCATTTCTAATTCAAATGTGACACCTCACATTAGTCCCCTTATTTAATCCTGATCTACAGCACCTGTCTCGGTGTAAATGTTAAAGGTTTACCAATTTGCCACTCAGTATTAAATTACAAATGTGCCTTGAAGAGCGCTTTATGAAACCGTTACCCAGGCCCTGTCGGTGTAATGAAATAAGTGCAACGAGCCCGCAGGGACCTCTCACTCTGCCACGAGACTGTAGGGCCTCGGAGGGCCTGTGGCCGGCGCGGACCTCCTCAGGTCTCCTTAGAAAGGGCCAGTCACACTCTCCGAGGGGACCCCCCCCCCCAGATCAATAATTAGTTTAAACAAGAGCTTGCTTTCCAGAGGAGGCTGTGCACCAGGGTCAGTGAGGACCTTCCAGGGCGTCCAGGGCCTCAGGCCTCTGGCAGGTCGGGAGCGAGCGGATGGGACGCAGCCGCCTCTAAAGGCCGAGGGCGCCCCACTCACCTGCCGTGACTGTGACAGGAGCAAGGTTGGGAGCAGCAGGGAGATGGAGTCCCGGGCAGGGCCGCCTCATGCAGGATACACCCCAACGGCCAGTGCCCCACCCCCCTCTGCTCGGCAGGAAGCGCTCAGCGCGGGCTCAGGGGCGTCTGAAGGTTCCCCCGCGCAGCTAAGAGCCGCGGGCCAGCAGGATCGGAAGGGAAGGGGCATCTGCTTCTCCGCAGCCACCGCGCTGCACGGTCTCGGTAAGAGAACAGATTCATGCCGCTCAGAAGGTGCGGGAAGCATGAGAGTCCCACACAGGAGCCACGCCTCACTCCTCCGACACCACCTCTGCCCGAAGCAGAAGAGAGTCGTACTGTTCGCGATGCAGCCAGAAGCCGTCCCATCAGGGAGGCGCTGATGAGCGGCCCCTGCGGGTGTTCGCTGTAAACCCTAAGTCTCAGGACGGTACCACGCAAGGTCCCCGAGGGAAGAGGTGCTGCTGATGGCGGCCCAGCCTGGACGACAGCAGCACCCCCTCCCCTGCCCCCACTCCACCTTCCCCTCCATCCGTCCGTCCTGCATCTCTGCGCAGACCTGCCTTCACGAAACACCCGTTGCTTATACTGCTCTCTTGGTCCCGAACTCAGGCTTCCCATCTTAGGAAATCGCCCTGAAACCCCATCGCCGACTCCCCACCCCTGCAGGTTGTACGTGAGCTCCTTCTGCTTCTAACCTCGTCAAGGAAGCTCCTTTGGTGCCACAGATGCACACTGTGCCCGGGGCTACATCACCTCTGCTCCAGGGGCCATGACCCCCACCTTCCTTACCTCCCCCCTCCCTCCTACAGCATCAAAACCCAAAACCGTCTTGAAGAGCCCACTCGAGCCTTCCTCCTCTAACTCAGCTGGCAACGTGGATCTACTCAGCCGAGGGAACCAGACAGCACTTACCCAGAAGCCCTGGAGCACAGAGGGGGAAACCTGTGGGCAAAACCCTGACATGTGTCACTCACAAAATCACTGCAAGCTACTGTGTCAAAAGCCCGATGGCGGAGAGCGCCCCACCCAGAGAAGGGCCCTGAGGGGTCGCTCGGAGCTTGATGGCGAGCGTCTTACTCCCCTTCCTGGCGCAAAGGCAAACCACGATTACAGGCAGGGACTGCGAACCTAACGAAACAGCTTTAAATAACCCTTTCCCCAAATGCAGAATAATGCGGTCAATGGAAAGAACTTGGGAAGCAGAAAAACACTTGCATAAATAGAATTACCCATAATCTCTACGTCCAGCGGTAATCGATACTATTAATATTCTGTTATCTGGCTTATTTACATTATATTTGTATTTCAGTATGTGGGTGTTAATACTCCTTTGTTAAAACAGTATCATAATCACTTAAGGCTCAGCATTAAGGAGGGCATTTTCCACAGCTCAAATCTTTAATAAAATTCTACTATATGATTCTCCTCTTTAGCAGAACCACTATGGGTGGAAGTACAAGTATATTCCATGTTTTTAATCTTTTACATAGATTTATGCATATCTCTGCGTGTAAGAGAAACAACAAAATCCTGGCTTCACCTTTCACTAGCCATGCGATACCAGACAAGTTATGTAGCCTTGTACCCTCAATATTTTAATCTAAGAGATGGAGATAACAACAGCTCCTAGCTCATAAGGTTAGGACGAGTCAGATAAGTTGACATAGGCAAAATGCTTACAACAGTGTCCCAAACATAGCAAGTGGGATAGAGAGCTTAGCTACTATTGTTATTTTTTCCTACAATGAATTCCAAAAAGTGTGATTATGAGGTAGAAAGGCTCATACTTGAAGAATGTTTAATATGTATTATTAATTTTCCCAGAAAATGTAGTACAAAATAAATTATTCACCTATAAGAAATGTCTTTTCCTGCTTCCTATCAACACTGGGTATACCATTACATGAATTCAACCTACCTTCTAGGCAAAAGAAAACTATAAACATTAGCATAAATATCGTCAACATCTCACCAAAAGGCTTTGAAGGATAAATTATGTTTTGACAAGAGAGGGCCTACAGCTGTAATATAATTTCACTCTGAATACCCCTGGTAGGCTTCTCCACTACTGAGAGAGGCAGAGACACAAAACAAACTAGCAAACAAAAGACACGATGACTCAGCAGTGGGGGGGGGGGGGGACATTCAGCCCCAGGCTGATGACATAGCAGAACAACAAGGAAGTTTCTGCGGGAGAAGAGTAAGTTCACTGGTAGTGTCAGGTGCCAGAAAAATCATGTTCTTCAGTGACGCCGGAGGAGGAGAGGTGCGCGGGGACCTCTAGACGGGATGGGGGAGCAGCTCGGGAGGGGCTAGACTCCAGGCTAAGGCTGTGCACCGTGGACGCGCCGAGAGCCGCGAGAGCAGAGCGGTGGGCACACGCCCGAGGGGACAGCTCACCACCCCAGGCCGCAGGCTCTGAGCTGGGCGCGAAGGCAGGGGACACTGTCCTGGGCTGTGCCTCATGAAGCGGGCTGGGCAGTGCCTGCAGAGGGCCTGCAAACATGGCGAGGATCCCCAGGAAGAGGCTGGGAAACAGGACATGGGAACTTCCTTTCTGTGGAGCCACGTGCGTGTCTACCTTGGGCGCCTACAGCATTCGCCCGGGGACAGGGAACTCAGACCAGCTACATAATGGGGCGGCAGCGAGACGCCCGCCTGCGGGTGGACGGACGGGGTGGTGCTCTGCAGAAGGGAAGGGCCGCACACTCCCGCTCTTACAGGCCTGGGTGTCCAGGGGGCAGATGCCGCTTCCTGACCTGCTAGACGGGCCTTAGTCCCTAAGCCTCTGAAAGGGCCTTTCCAGTTCCGACCAGCCTGGGAGTGGGTTCCGTGTGAGTCCCCACACATCAATGGAGGATGTAGAAAGCAGGGGTCACAGAGGAACAAGGGCTGTGTGCCTATCACCCCACTTCTCCAAGATGACACAAGGCAAACATGTCCTTCTCCATAAAGAAGTATCAGAGAGCCACCAGTGGGGCTCCCGGACCCCACGGCCCTTCACTGCTCCTCATGGGAAAGCTGTTTCGTGTCCCCAAATTATGGTCGTCAACTCCAGCACGGGCACTGAATTCCTAAGAAAGGACATGCTTTCCTTTGAATGATTTTTTAATCCATTTCTTTTAAAGTAAAAATGTACATTACTAGATATACTCCAAATGGTTAATTGTCAGACAATAACACCACAGTTCTTCACACCAGACTTCCATGAACTTTTCCCAATCTGCATTTATACAAATCCACAGGAATCCGTTCGAAAGGTGATCACACCCTAATCAACATGATGCCAGAACACTTTGCAAAAGCACAGCCAGAAGGACACCAGAAAACGCATTCCCTAAGAGGCCACGGGAGCGCGCGCCAAAGCCACTTCACTTGGAAATCACAAGAACGTTTCATAAAAGCTGGCGAAGTATTTGTTTCTTAAAAACATAAAACAGACCTTCTAAGTCAAATACTTAATTTTTTTCTGATTATACTTTCAATGTTTGGTTAAAAGGATATAAAATACGTCTCATCCAGCAGGATGCTGTGAAGTAGGCAGCTTCCATTCAAGGGCAGTGTGTGTGTGGTGTGTGTGTGTGTGTGTGTATGTGTGTGTGTGAGATGCGTGCACTTGGTCAATTATAAAGAGGTGCCTGTATGTCTAAGCATAGCATTTATGCATAATACATACAGTACAGCATCCATATGTGTTTGTGTATATATATGACCTACATAATTATATAACACTAGAGGCCCGGTGCACAAAATTTGTGCCCTGGAGGGGGGGTGTCCCTCAGCCCGGCCTGTGCCCTCTCGCAGTCTAGGACACCTCAGGGGATGTCCACCTGCTGGTGTGCCTGGCCAGCCTGGGTGAGGAGCAGAGAGCCATTTCAGGCTTCCCACAGTCCCTTCAGGGTTTGGGTCCCTACTGGGGTGCCTGGCTGGAAGCAGGTATCTGGAATTTATTCAACTTCTATAATTGAAACTTTGTTGCCTTGGTCCCCTACTGGAAGCCTGGGTTGCCCCTGGCAACCCAAGGTCCCAGCCCGGCAGGTATCTGGGGTTTGTTTATCTTCTATAATTGAAACTTTGTAGCCTTGAGTAGAGCTCAAGGCCCACAGGGCCCTGGCTTCCTCCATTGCTGGGGCAACTCCAGCTTTGTGGCTGTCGCCATCTTAGTTGAGTTAATTTGCGTATTTGCTGATTGGTTGGTGGGTGTGGCTTGTGGGTGTAATGGAGTGAGGGTCAATTTGCATATTACTCTTTTATTAGATTAGATAGGTACATAGAAACTATATAGTTTGAATAGTATCTTACGTTTAATACTCACACATATGCTATTTTGAAAGTAGACCATAAAACAAGAAAATACCTTTGAATTAAAGGACAAAACAAAGGAAAGTTCTAAAATATTCTTTCAGCTTCATGCATTAAAGGTAACACTTTAGTTTGCACCCGATGAATTATAAGATAACAATGAAATCGCGGCTTATGCAGAAGCCCATCTAATTACACCACATGGATATTTTCAGATCCAAAATAAAAAATTTCAGCCAAGTCGTTTATTCATAGTACAGAAAATTTTTCATTAGCTATGTTTCAATTTTCAAAAACTGATCAAAATAAGGTACTTTATAAATTTGAGTGTGCTACGGGGATTTCTTAATAATGCATGTGTAACTTCAAGTAATTTGTAATTTTTAAAATCAAGTCATTTGTAAAATCAAGTGAGCTTAAAAACAGTGCAAAATGCCCAAAGCAAAATGTACATCAAAATTTCTCTTTGGCTAAACCGTCTGCAATTCTGAACTGACCTCCAAACGCTGACCTCCAAGACCCCGCGCGCCAGGTGTGCGCGTGGAGGCCGAGGGAAGGCTGCATGTGTTACGAGTGCGTTCTACATTCCACAGGCTACTTGATGGTGGTGCTATCAAAAGTACAGCCCAGAGCACGAAGGATGCCGCCTTCCCCTGCGCAGCAGTGTTCTTAGACATCACCGTGGGGTGACAGGGAGCTGCAGGTTCGAGTTGCACACCGTCAGCCCTGCCATTCCCGCAGCACTGCCACGAACATGTTTCTGAGGGCCGTGCACACGAGGGCTTTTGCCAAGGACGCGGCGTTGGCCCTCCAGGATCTTGCTGGTCAGAGAGACCTCCCTTCTGAACTCAAGATCGATGCAAAACAGAGCGATTTCCTTCTGTCCCCAGTGTTCTCTCCTCCTGCGGGACGGCGTGTGCGGATGGTCCCAAGAGGTCGAGGCAGCTCTCGGGAGACACTCCCCGGGCTGCCCAGGGGAAGTCTCTGCACTGCAGGGTCTGGTCCAAGCCCGGCCTCCTTCCACCTGCCTCCTCCGTCCGCACGCTCTGGGTGCTGTTAAAGGAGCAATGGCGTCAGAGGAATTGCCGAGCCTGACGCTGCCGCATTATGAAAATACATTCAGTGACGAAAAGGAGCTAAGGGGTTAATTTTCTAATTCATGTTAGAAATGTTTCCTTCATGCTTATTACACATAAAATAAAGCTGGGGTGCGTGTGTGCGCGCGCGCGCATGCTTGCGTGTAAAGATAAACGGAAATAAGGTGGAGCAGAGATGGCTACTTGTCTAGACTGACATCCAGTCTCCCATTGCTCCCGGTTTTGAATCGCAGCCAATGAGGTGAAGTTGGGTGCTGCCAGGAAACTCCCAGGGGCCTTCCTGAGAGGAAGCAGGGCACATGCAGCGCCCTGTTTCCTCGATCCCGCGTGAGACACAGGGGCGCTGGCCAGAGCACCCGTCTAGGGCAGGGGAGAGGCCTCAGGGATGCACAGCGGTGCGGCACCTGGGCTGCATCCTAACGCCCTGGACGACCGGCCTCTCTAACGGTCAGACAGAAATGACTCTCTCTCTCTCTCTCTCTCTCTCTCTCTCTCTCTCTCTCTCTCTCTCTCTCTCTCTCTCTCTCTCGTATAAGCCGCCGGGTTTTCTATGGAAAGCAACCAAAGCCTGAGTAGATATGTAAATTATTCATAAGTATATTTAAGTTTTAACTACATATTTTCCTTATTTCATTAACAGAAAATACAAACTGACACATAAAACATACTCAAGAAACAAAAGATTATGTTCCATATTTAATTTATGAAATGCAGAAATGCTGACTGCAGATCTCTCAGTCACACACACACATCACACGTGGGATTTAAACTAAACATACAAACTCCACACGCGGTGCGTGCGGACACTCGCTCTGAGACGCTGACACCGTGTCTCGGCCTCCTGCGATTTCCTTTTTTCTAAAATGCTAGTATTTGGCTTATATTGCTTGCCATAAAGTCGTCTTTTAGCCCCAAGAGTCTTAAGTCTTCATTACTTCACGTTAAAAAAAATGATCAAAATTTGCAAACAAAGCTTAAAAACTTCAAATTAAAAAGCAAACCACAAACTGGACAAAATAGTTGAAACACATGACACAGCACCGGCTGAGGTCCTTATGGAGAAAGAGTTCGCAGCGAGTCAGTAACAACTGAAGGACAAGAAAAGGCAACGCACAAAACGAGAGATGCAAACGAGCATATATCTGGACAGCTTCCCATATCTGTCCAAGATCAGTAAACCAGAACAAGAAACAATATCCCTGTCCTGGTGAGATTTTAACAGACAGGATAGTGTAGCCCCCGCGGCCGGAAGACAGGCGAGGGCCTGCCACACGCGGAGCAGCGGACACAGGCCAGGCCGGGAGGACACAGCCCCCGGGCTGAACCCTGACTCTGCTCTGAGCATCATTCTGGCTTCAGCTTCTCCAGCAGGAAAACATGACCTCGGGTCGCTGTCATCGGGCGGCCACGCTGGGGCGGTGGGAGGATTTCCCGAGTTACACATCGGGAGGATGGAGGCACGTGCCAGCACAGAGGCAGAGCGAGACCATGGTGGGTGCTGTATTTCTGTTAGCGGGATACTGGGCAGCAACCGCATCCCACACGCAATGCCCTCAAAAACGACTCTACTCGCCAAACTCGCCACTTAACTCCGGAATGGGAAGATCATGCTTGATTTTATTTTTTTTTTTGCTTCTTTAAACTTTTATGCTTTACTGATTTTCTACAATGAGTTTATTTTTATAATAAAAATTGTTAATTGCTAACTACTGCCACTTACCAAATTACCAGGAAAATTCTGAATTAGCGGGAATTCTACAAAATGAAAGAAGGCAGGAATAAATGTTAAATAAACACTTTGACAAGCCATTTAACAAAGTCTGACAATTTGACTAGCAAATGTTACGTATTAGTTAATGATTCATTAAACAGGAAAATGTAAATGTAAAGCACTAATGTAAGTAAAATGACCTAAATAATCTACCCACTGAACTTTGAGCAATTTAAATTTCAACGAACT